>OX421869.1:12208491-12515199 GCA_949127965.1 Pandemis corylana | reverse complement strand
ATACTTACTTGTGCGTACACTGAGAAAAACGGGCTACGTATTACGTAGGTTTCAACAGTGCCGTACGTAGCTAGGATTCCACTATTACGCTTTGTGCCCGCTACATGCCGCGTAATGTAGTTGTCATACGTAGTCGGCCTCATTACCCGCTTCATGTAGCGGGCCCATTACTTACGAGTGGCTTTCCCAGCTACTTACGTACGTAGTTCGCATCCGCCTACGTACAGGTAATGAGTATGCAAATTAAATCTGTTTTACATTATTATACAGGAGTGGGTACATGTAAACCAAGTTGCAGCATACGTCTGTAATGCGGCCGCACTGGTACTGGACAGTAACGGGCACAGTAAAGCATGTTGCAGCATACGTCTGTAATGTGGCGGCACCGTTACTGGACAGTAACGGGCAGAGTAAAGCATGTTGCAGCATACGTCTGTAATGTGGCGGCACCGTTACTGGACAGTAACGGGCACAGTAAAGCATGTTGCAGCATACGTCTGTAATGCGGCAGCACTGTTACTGGACAGTAACGGGCACAGTAAAGCATGTTGCAGCATACGTCTCTAATGCGGCAGCACTGTTACTGGACAGTAACGGGCACAGTAAAGCATGTTGCAGCATACGTCTGTAATGTGGCGGCAACGTTACTGGACAGTAACGGGCACAGTAAAGCATGTTGCAGCATACGTCTGTAATGTGGCGGCAACGTTACTGGACAGTAACGGGCACAGTAAAGCATGTTGCAGCATACGTCTGTAATGCGGCAGCACTGTTACTGGACAGTAACGGGCACAGTAAAGCATGTTGCAGCATACGTCTGTAATGCGGCAGCACTGTTACTGGACAGGTGCGGGCACAGTAAAGCATGTTGCAGCATACGTCTGTAATGTGGCGGCACCGTTACTGGACAGTAACGGGCACAGTAAAGCATGTTGCAGCATACGTCTGTAATGCGGCAGCACTGTTACTGGACAGTAACGGGCACAGTAAAGCATGTTGCAGCATACGTCTGTAATGTGGCGGCACCGTTACTGGACAGTAACGGGCACAGTAAAGCATGTTGCAGCATACGTCTGTAATGTGGCGGCACCGTTACTGGACAGTAACGGGCACAGTAAAGCATGTTGCAGCATACGTCTGTAATGCGGCAGCACTGTTACTGGACAGTAACGGGCACAGTAAAGCATGTTGCAGCATACGTCTGTAATGCGGCAGCACTGTTACTGGACAGTAACGGGCACAGTAAAGCATGTTGCAGCATACGTCTGTAATGTGGCGGCACCGTTACTGGACAGTAACGGGCACAGTAAAGCATGTTGCAGCATACGTCTGTAATGTGGCGGCACCGTTACTGGACAGTAAAGGGCACAGTAAAGCATGTTGCAGCATACGTCTGTAATGCGGCAGCACTGTTACTGGACAGTAACGGGCACAGTAAAGCATGTTGCAGCATACGTCTGTAATGCGGCAGCACTGTTACTGGACAGTAACGGGCACAGTAAAGCATGTTGCAGCATACGTCTGTAATGTGGCGGCACCGTTACTGGACAGTAACGGGCACAGTAAAGCATGTTGCAGCATACGTCTGTAATGCGGCAGCACCGTTACTGGACAGTAACGGGCACAGTAAAGCATGTTGCAGCATACGTCTGTAATGCGGCAGCACCGTTACTGGACAGTAACGGGCACAGTAAAGCATGTTGCAGCATACGTCTGTAATGTGGCGGCACCGTTACTGGACAGTAACGGGCACAGTAAAGCATGTTGCAGCATACGTCTGTAATGCGGCAGCACCGTTACTGGACAGTAACGGGCACAGTAAAGCATGTTGCAGCATACGTCTGTAATGCGGCAGCACTGTTACTGGACAGTAACGGGCACAGTAAAGCATGTTGCAGCATACGTCTGTAATGCGGCAGCACTGTTACTGGACAGTAACGGGCACAGTAAAGCATGTTGCAGCATACGTCTGTAATGTGGCGGCACCGTTACTGGACAGTAACGGGCACAGTAAAGCATGTTGCAGCATACGTCTGTAATGCGGCAGCACTGTTACTGGACAGTAACGGGCACAGTAAAGCATGTTGCAGCATACGTCTGTAATGTGGCGGCACCGTTACTGGACAGTAACGGGCACAGTAAAGCATGTTGCAGCATACGTCTGTAATGTGGCGGCACCGTTACTGGACAGTAACGGGCACAGTAAAGCATGTTGCAGCATACGTCTGTAATGTGGCGGCACCGTTACTGGACAGTAACGGGCACAGTAAAGCATGTTGCAGCATACGTTTGTACTGGGGTAGAACAGGTACTATACAGGTGCGGGCACAGTAAAGCATGTTGCAGCATACGTTTGTACTGGGGCAGAACAGGTACTATACAGGTGCGGGCACAGTAAAGCATGTCGCAGCATACGTTTGTACTGGGGCAGAACAGGTACTATACAGGTGCGCGCACAGTAAAGCATGTTGCAGCATACGTTTATACTGCTGTAGCACTAGTACGATACAGGTGCGCGAACAGTAAAGCATGTCCCAGCATACTTTTGTACTGCTGTAGCACGGGTACTTTACAGGTGCGACCACATTAAAGCATGGTGCCATCTTATTATAACCGCACCGATCCATACAGTTAAGGAAATTGATTTGCCTATCATCATAGAACCCTGACACTATAGATAGGGTCGTATAAAACGCCACATCACTGAACTTTGAGTGATGTGGCCTGTAATGACAGGCAAATGTCGCAATAGCGACAGGGTTTTGTGGTTGTACAACCTAGGCTGTACCTAAGTTGTACAGCCTAGGCGAATCATTTTCCTTGATTGTATTTTTTGGCGCGATTATAATATGGCGAACCACGATTTAACTGGAGCAAGAGTGTGGTACATGTGCAACAGCAATACAAACTATTACTGACAGACCATGCTTCCACTGTAGACCCTATGTACCTATGTTACAGCAGTAGATACGTATAAAGTAATTATACACTATGCTTAACTGTCCACGCCGGTATAGCACCTGTAGCAACAAAAGTACAAACAATGAAACAACAAACTTAACTGTACTTGCCTGAGTATAGTACCTGTGTTGCGCAACAGCAGTACAGAACATTACTATGACTATGCTTCACTGCACCCGCACTTGTACTTTCCTGCTCCAGTACAGCACCTATATGAACAGATAGTTATCATAATTAATTATGTAGAAAAACATATTTAAATAATAAAACAAAGTTAAGAATAAAAAAGTATTTATTTCCAGGTACTATCAAATGAATCAAGAATTTTAATTCTTAAAATATTTACAATCCACAGCATAAATCCAGTAGCATAAGTACTTATCCAGTATATTTACAACTACAATGGACGTCAACTGAAATTGACACCATAAATATTCATCCACGATTATAAAGAACAACAATTATCGTAATAGCTTACAAATGTCTCGAAACAATAGCCAAAGAGATAGGGGAAATATTTCCAATTTATATAAATAAGTTAACTGGAAGTTAACTGGAGTTAAGTTGACTGGAAGAGATCCCTTAAAGGGATAAGTCCGCCTTTGTGCATGTATCGCAGTGTTTGTCAATTGTATTTTGTCTTGTTTATTTTGCACAATAAAGAGTTTACATACATACATACATAAGTGCTTATACTTAAACAAAGATATAAAATTTTACTGTAACTAACCCGATATAGATGTTTATCTGAAATAAAGTATTTTTGATTTGGGTTCATTTCAATTACGGTTACAAATACGGTTACGGTTAAATTAAGGTTAAAAATATTTACCTTGCTACTCCGCTACTCACGTCAACGCGTCAGTGTTTATGTGGTGTAATGGATAATTAAGTTTCTGAGATTTATGTGTTTTATGTGGCAGTAGTCGAGGGAAGGATTGCATAAAAAAACATATATATTTCGCACAGGCTTAGTTATCTTGCACGTGAGTAGCGGAGTAGCAAGGTAAATATTTTTGTTCATTGAAATGGACCTCCGCAAAGTAACGCCCGATTCAATAAAATATTTGGTTTGGTCTGATTTGATTTGATCTGATGCTGTCTAGAGAAAAAGTGTAGCCCTACGAGTGACAAACCTCTTGGGATCGGACAGCAGCCGTAGCTGGGGTCCACTACATTGACATTGACTCGACACATACAGGGGTTGTTTTAGTAATGAATGACTACAGGTGTGTAGAATGCGGGGTCCAATGAGAGGTTCGACTTTAAGGGCCTGTTTAACCACTCATTGTTAAAATTGATGTGACAGATAAATGTGCTTTGTTTTGTCTGAATAAACAGAGACGGCTTCATATTTATCTGTCACATAAAATGTAACAATGAGTGGTGAAACTGGCCCTTAAACTGTTAAATATCCTAAATATTAGTCTTGCTCCCTAGCCAGAAGGCAAACAAATAATCAACATTAGACCTTGCATGCAAATACAAAACAAATAACAGATAAACTATTTGTATTTATAATAGCATTGACAAAGAAGCTCTGTTCCTTCTTGGCGAAACTGAACTCAAAGAACTCATACCAAAAGTTGGGCCCAGTCTTAAGTTAAAAAAGTATGTGAAATTTGCTGTGCAGGACTATATTTCCGGTGCGTGTTCTAATAATTAACTTTTATTATTTAATTGGTCATATGTTTTCTAGAGAAAAAAATGCAGCCCTACGAGAGAAACCTCTTGGGATCGGACAGCAGCCGTAGCTGGGGTCCACTACATTTAATACAAAAATGAAATAATCTCTTTGTCCAGTAAAAGATTGTAAACAAAAATAATAACGATAGCAATTTTGTTCACCACGTCGAAAGTCTGAAATGTTTTTAGTTGATTTGCAACTTAATTGTATATGTTTTACTAGCATCGTCGGACTTGCAAAGTCATTTTTCTTACAATAATAGCAAGTAAACATTTTGGAGGACATAAAAAATAATAGGATTAAACGGTTTCTTGATTACTCAAAATTATGTTGCGACAAAACACCTAAATCAGTCAAAAGTGTATTCACGGCTTGCGTATGTCTGTCATATTTCGTTTTTATATTGTAAAATCCCAGTTGCAAAAACAACCATACATCAGTTGCTTCTTCGGAGTAGCATGCACCACTTGCTTGATAAATTTTAAAAGCACAGTCTACTGCCGTTACCAGTTTATTGAATTTATAGACTGTGTCGTTTACCACAATATAAACTGCGTTTGTTTCGACTATATTCTTTCCAACATTAATAATAAACGGCTGCAATGTACGACCTAGCCTTTGAAATTTTTCTCTTTTGGTTACAATAGTTTCGGTAACGTTAGCTTCTGACGCGACTACCTGTATAAATCCATCACAAATTTCCGCACGAGATGGTTTCCAGGGCTGCTGCTTGCCTTTTAGTCGCCGAGCTGGAGAAATATTTACCACAATTATGCTAGCAGCATTAGCGCGATATTTGTAGTCGTCTCTGGGTCATCCTCTAAAATAAAAATAAAATAAAATGAGCATAATCACAGATAAACAAAATTACTACTAGAGAAAATTTTCTTGCTAAAATTTCATTTTTGACGTTTTTTTTTTATGACTACTTCTAAATATATATAACTCAAAGGTGACTGATTGACTGACTGACTGACATAGTGATCTATCAACGCACAGCCCAAATTTGGCATGCAGGTAGATGTTATGATTATGATGTAGGCATCCGCTAAGAAAGGATTTCGATCAATTCTACCCCCAAGGGGATAAAATAGGGGATGAAAGTTTGTATGAAACTTTGTCAATTTTAAACCGATCGGGCCGAGACAGCTGATAGTGATAAACGAATTCCGTGCAGACGAAGTTGCGGGCAACAGCTAGTTTATAATAAACACGGAGTAAAACCGGTGTAACTAAACCATGTTGTATCTTTATCTGTCACTATGTATGACATAATATGGTTTTGCCAGACACGGACAAAACATGGTTTAGTTACACCGGGTTTACTCCGTTGTTTATTCATATGGGGATAAGACACATAAATATTATTCGTGAAACTAAATAGTTTTTTAACAGATAAAGAAAAAAAAACATTTCAAAAGTAACAAAAACTCACCATTTATAAGTCCAATTATGTCTTTTATCGCCGTCTTTAACTCTTTATTGCGTATTTTTAGCACTTTTTTCTGTGCATACTCGACGATTTCTTCCCTTTTTAGAATAATCATGGAAAATAAGGAATTTTCTTTTCCGGGATATTGATGGCAAAAATCATTCATAAGCTGTAAAAAATAAAATTAATCAGTGCTAAATAATAGATAAACACTGCTCAAAACGACAAACGGTGACTGAACCATGAATAATTGAAATAGCCGTTGTATTCCACACAGCTGGGTTTCATTTTAGAAATCAGTGTGCCAAGACCGTGTGATAAGAAAAACGCACTGTAAGTAGTAGGTGCTAAATATTTACCAATGTATATCCCTCTGGTTGTTGTAATGCGGGAAACTCCTTAAAGTAATCAGCTATGGTTATTTTTCCAGACTGAAGCAATTTATAGCGGCAGTCTACAGTTTCTCTCCATTTGTCTTCCACGGTTCTCCAGGGGTCAACATTGTTTCTTAACCAAATTAAATTTTCTTCACTTGAGGTGTTGTCGTCTGCAAATAAGATTGATATAGTTAGTTAAACTGTCATGCTGAAGACGCTGATACTAAAACGAAAAACTCCTAGAGAAGCCCATTTTTGAGAGCCCTCTTACACAAAAACGAGTAGATTCACATAGACAGCCCGCATTTGAAATGCAATCTGGCTGCAAAACTGCAGAGTACCCGAAACCGACGAACATGTATGAAGAGATTGATGACTGTGGATGAAGCGAAAGAAATAGGTATGTCAGGATCGTAGCAAGTGGAATAAAGTAGTCTCTGCCTACCCCTGTGGGAAAGAGGCGTGACGGCGTGATCGTAATGCATTCGTTATCGTATTCGCTATTACGCTAACTCATTCGTATGTATCGGTATCGTAATAGCCAAATCGTTGCATCCCTACTTTTCAATCCTGGATCAACCTGGATATAAAATAATTTGGTAAAGCAACTACTTACAAAATCAGCTGGCTTGGGTCATCCAAATATGAAGTAACTAATCTAGAAATACCGTTCTAACTACATATTCAAACTACCAAAAAACCTAAAAAAATTACACTTAGTATTTTGAATACCTGCAACAAAAAAAACAACTATGTTAGTTGGCATTATTTTCATTATTCGCATACCTATGTTAAAAAAAAACATTAATTCCAAAATAACAAACGCGTGAGTATTGTGGAACACTCGGTTGGAAAGAAGTTCGTTTTGTAGTATGTATATTATTGATAAACAAACATATTATATTATTGATCATCAAATACAAATATACTAAGCACATTACTGCAGAGGCCGTTTTGTAGTATATTATTGATATACGTATTATATTATTGATCAACAAATAAAAAAATATATATAATATACTAAGTACATTACTGCAGAGGCCGTGAAGTAAAGGTTTGCCGGACAAGTTCGGGATAAAACGAGAGTCCGGCAATCTCTGTTCCGGCCAAGGATTGTACAGTGCTTTTCTCAATCAATGTGAGGAAATATCATGTTAACCATCATCAAGCCATCTTGGATACAAAAAATAATGTCAAATTCGCACTCCCCGGTTTTAGTTTTAATTATTTAAACGCTTTTGGTGTTTCAATGTACTGCGCATGAAATATGAATGAAATGCTTATATTTTTGAAATGTACAAGTAACGCCCTTTCCAATGACACCAAACACGGTATATTTATCTCATTTTTTTTAATTAACAGAGTACTTTATGGCCGCTAGAGGGCGATACATTAGATTTAGTGTCACGTCAAATATTATAACCTATCAAGCCACCAGCGGACGATCAAGACGCTTCTAACGATACCTCAGTGTCCAGTTCTGATAAGTAGCTTAGGAGCTATGAGGGATCAGATGAACATACATACATGTATGTATGTATGTACGTAAACTCCTTATTGCACTTAAAAAAAAAACTCTTTTGCGGGTGGTAGGGCCTTGAACAAGGTCCGTCCGGATCGCTACCACCATCTTACTCGCTAATCCTGCCGCTAAGTAGCAGTGCTTGCACTGCTGTGTTCCGGTGTGGAGAGTAAGACAGCCGGGGAAATTACGGGCACAAGAGGCATTGCATCTTAGTCCTCTAGGTTGGCAACGCATCTGCAATCCCTCCGGGGTTGCGGGTGTCTATGGGCAGTGGTGATCACTTACCATCTGGTGACCCACTTGCTCGTTTGCCTTCCTATTCATAAAAAAAAAACAAGTACACAGAAAATAGTACAAAGGCGAACTTCTCCCTAAGAAGGGATCTCTTCCAGCTAACTTGGTACAGAAAGGAACAGTTTACAAAAAGGAAAGCACATTACATAGCCTGTCAAAATCATAACCCTCCTTTAGCTATGCCGTAGTCGGGTAAAAATGCTATAAATCTTATTAGTGTCTGTATAAATATGTAAGTATTGCAAAATTTCCTCCGGGTGCACTCTGCACAGAAGTCACGGGCTCATGGGTAACAGCTATAAATAATACTAGCTGTTGTCCGGGGTTCGCCCTGCTGCATTTTTTTTTCTTTTCAAAATTTTATTTTATACAAACTGTCCGAACAGTAACAAACACAACTAAAAAAGAATTATCCAATTCGGTACAGTCGTTCGTAATAGAGCCCAATAAAAAAGAAATTAAAAGTTGACGCAAGTCATTCATTGTAAACAAAGAAATCGTAAAATATTTTTTGTATTTTGTATAATAAATAAAATGAAAAAATAAAATGGCAAAATATGAGAATGGTACAAATCACCACTCAGAAAAAACTATTTTACGAAAATACCGTACACTGTCAATATGTAAAACCTTTAAATTTAATTTAAACCAGATATATAATATCCAACTCACGTTATTCCTTGGGCATTCATCTGCAGTGCCCTTACCAGCGGCAACTCCAAAATTATTGTCTGCATCAAAATCGCTATCACAATGTAAAATCTGGAAAAAAAAAAATATTATAAGGACAATACAATACAACAACCAACAATCTGCCAATTCCGTACTCTAATTGCTTTTTATAGGAAATTTGTTCCGCCTTAAATTTGAAAAATTCCAGTGGTTAAGGCTGTGCTATCCCGCGGGAACTATGCAATTTTCCAGGATAAAAACTATCCTATGTTCTTTCCCGGGACTCAAACTATCTGTATACCAAATTTCAACTAAATCGGCCCAGCGGTTTAAGCGTGAAAAGGTAACAGACAGACAGACAGACAGACAGAGTTACTTTCGCATTTATAATATTAGTAAGGATAAAATTCCCAATCCACACTGGGCCCCCGTGGGCCCACCAAGCCCTCTTATTCTGAGAGGAGGCCTGTGCCCAGCAGTGGGACGTGTAGGCATACAACAGAGATGAAGCTCTAATTAACATGACTATTAATTACAAATGATGATCACTTTCAGCTTTGTTAGTTCCATACCTAACTGCAGATAATTGATATGCAATGTAATGCAACTCACCCTTTCATCATCAGATCTAACAGTGGCATCATGTAAATCCTTCTTCTCCGGCGGCTGCACGGCAGATTTCAAATATTTTTTTAACTTAAGGCGGGGCCCAACTTTTGGTATGAGTTCTTTGAGTTCAGATTCTGCGAGAAGGAAGAGTTTCTTTGTCAATTCTGTTATCTGAAAATAAAATACAGGTTGTAAGCATCAAATCCTTTAAGTTCATTGAACTTTTTGAAAAAATAAAACCACCTGATATTCACAATAGGCGCACGATGACTGATTTTGAAAACATTGTCAATTTCCTGAAGTACTGAACATAATTATGTTCAGTATGACTGAGTTTTTATCATGAGATGAGCTGTTGTTAGCCTCCCGAATTTCAGTACTTTAGCTGTGGGGAATGATTTCACACAGCTACCTACATGAAATACTCTATAGATATGGATATGGCGACTGCTTTATGTTGTGGTTTTATATTATTTATTTTACAGAATAATCACGCTCTTGTTATGAAAATTTTATACGTACTAAAAATGTGACAATTATGTCGAATTGTAGCACTTGTAACTTTTGTGGGGCCAAGTAGGTCGTAAAATATGTACTCGGTAGCAAAAACACTCGCCCAGTTTCCATAAATTTTGCTACGATTTTGAGGCGATTGTTTTTGGACCTACTTAGTTATGTTGATGGTACTAGACACTTGTAAAATGATGAAGTATGGGTTAAAATTTAAAATGCATGAAATTCGTAGACTATTGATGTAAAGCTATATAGTAGGTACTTACTTACCATCGAACACCTGAATAAGGGACTCTAACCCCAAGCTTCGGAGAATATTCGATGTGTCTTCATCCATTTCACACACTTAATTAACTTAACGACACTTATTGGTAAGCAAGTGAGATTAAATTTCATTTAAATTTAGGAAAAAGTGGCTCCATCAACTTTTTGATGATTCTGCCAATGTCGAGGTTGGATAAGACACGGCAAGTAGGCGGACGTCTTGTTCAATAATCTGCCAGTTTTCGGTGCGATAACTACCAGTTACTATCTGTAATGAGGATACACATGGTTTCAACAACGAATCGACACACAATATGATATAAATAAGATGAAAATAGCTTACAGACAGCAAGTGAGACGCGTTGCTTCCCATTACTTAATTTTAATGGCACAGCGACGCGAGTCGCGACCAGCCCAGCCCAGCGAGCGAGCGTGTGTTGCCAGAGTCAGTTTTGTAAATTCCCCGCGTCATATTAGGAAATCACCCTTTTTACGAAGTTTGTTGATAGGAAAATAATAATAAAAATGTATTAATATTGAAAGAAACTTTATTTTTATTATTTTTAATTGACTTGGTTTATTTAGCCTTAACTCATCAAAGGATAGGTAAGGATAATAATATCGTGCGAACATTGTGTGCCGGTAATAATCCTTACTAATCCTTACTAATATTACAAATGCGAAAGTAACTCTGTCTGTCTGTCTGTCTGTCTGTCTGTCTGTCTGTCTGTTACCTTTTCACGCTTAAACCGCTGAGCCGATTTAGTTTAAATTTGGTATACAGATAGTTTGAGTCCCGGGAAAGGACATAGGATAGTTTTTATCCCGGAAAATGGCATAGTTCCCGCGGGATAGCACAGCCCAAACCACTGGAATTTTTCAAATTTAAGGCGGAACAAAGTTCGCCGGGTCAGCTAAATCCTTATAAATCGAAATTGCTCAATATGATAGCAACACTAAGTTTTATAATGTAGCAGCATGTAGCCACCTCATTATAATGAGTCTGTCCGATTAGCTAGTTTTAAATTTGGCGCCGCATAACAGACCAATCAGAAGAGAGTGTTGCGCGTCCTTTTTTATTATTATTCCAGAGTAGCAATTTCCCGGGATTAGCTCGAGTTGTGTCATGTCGCTAGTAGTATATATAATTATGTACCTATATTCTTTGGTAAGTGTGTATACATACAATGTAATGGAATCTTTCAACGTAATTTTCACCTATTTCTAGAAGTCCGATTAACTTGAAATTTTGCACGCATACGTAAATCTGATGACATTGCAAAGTGATTATGACATGGACCTGATCTGATGATGGAGACGGGAGGTGGCCAAGGGAACTCTGTAACTAAACGACGCAACCCTATCGAAATTGGGCTCGTTAGATTTGTCTTGGAAAGGACTTTAGTCTTAGATGATGTCCAGGGCCTGATGATGAAGACGAAAGGTGGCCAAGGGAACTCTGTAACTAAACGACGCAACCCTATCGAAATTGGGCTCGTTAGATTCGTCTTAGAAAGGACTTTAGTCTTAGATGATGTCCAGGGCCTGATGATGAAGACGAAAGGTGGCCAAGGGAACTCTGTAACTAAACGACGCAACCCCATCGAAATTGGGCTCGTTGGATTTGTCTCGACAAAAGGTGGCCATGGGAACTCTGTAATAAAACATGAACTACATAACTTCGTTCTAAGCGTGATATTTGTTAGTCTTCTTTACCTAAAGCAAATTATAGTTTAAAAAACCTAAGAATACACGCTTTAAAAACCACCGAACTAAAAATTAGAAAATATGTTTTAATTACCTTACTATAGAATTTGTGTAACAGTCAAGTGCTAGAAACTCCAATAATCAATTATGACTAACTAATTAGATTGGTTAAGATTACAATAAAAAATAAGTTATTAACAAAACAATAATTCAATTAGGTAAGTAGGTACCTATAGTAAAAAAGCGTGGCACTTGACTGTTACACAAACTCGAAATATCTATTCCTATTTATTATAGTTAAGATAAGGTCCATGTGTCGAAGACTTCACATAGGTATTTAAAATTAACTTCGATCGAACATCGAACCAAACTAGGTAAACAATACAACCTGGGTTGGTAAGTACTGCCGCTTCATAAAAAAATATTGCCTAACTAATTTATTATTTTAGAAATACTGATAATGGCCTGCTTATCAAAATTTCTTAAAAAAAGCCTTTTTTTAAAACTCGACATGTAGACGGTCTTGCCTCGCTGTTTGAGATTGAGGCAAGTCCGTCTGATAGTGATTTGATAAGCAAGCAAGACGCACAAGGTAACAACTTCATCACTTAGAACGGTTTAAGACATTGAAATATGTGCTTTCAACAAATTGAAATAAGGCTTCAATCCGTATTTATCGTCATTTTCTCATTTATGAGGCAAGGTCGGCATATATCTGGTAGAGTTGCCACGAATAGTGATTTGGCCGAATACCGAATACCGAATATTCGGCGGCCGAATATTCGGCACAAAATACGTGCTTGTCTATAGGCTGATCCTTACAAGTGGTGGTCAGCAAACGAAAAACAATACCCAATTCTCTCGAAATTTGCTAAAGTTTATCTTTCTTCTCCTGGGAGTAGCGTGTATGCGACGAAAAGCATAATCGTTTGCTACCAACAAATGCTAAAAAGCTTGTTTTTATCCATCACAACTTAACACTGATCAATTTTACTTACTAAAGTATTGTAATTTGGTAATGCACACATATAATCTTGAGTAATATGATGTGTCTTTTTTTCATAATTCGGTATTCGGCCGAATAGTACCTATTATTCGGCCGAATACCGAATACCAAAAAATGGGCCGAATACCGAATAGTAGCCGAATATTCGTGACATCTCTAATATCTGGGAGATGAGATTCCAAACGTTTTTTAAAGCTACGATTATTTTTAAAAATAAAATTCACGTGTAAAACACGGTCTATATATTGTATTAAAACAGTCAACAATTAAGTTGTTTGAAGAATCATATGTAATTTATTATAAATAACGAATCCATATAAAAACTCATTACGTAAGTATAGCACGTAATGTAAAAAAAATATAATGCGTAAAACTAGAACTAGGCTAGAAGTTAAAAATTCGAATAAAGTCAATGCTGTGAATCAATGAATCAATGTGCGAAAGTTACGTCATAGTAGGTACATATTATAGCGTGTAGCAGACGGTCTTGCCTCGTAGACGGTCTTCGACACATTGACCATACTTAAAGATTATTTTCACCACACTAGATTTTTATAAAACAAAGTTTTTATTTTAATTCGTTTCTTTTCTTTTTTTATTATCCGTATTGTTACTAAATTAATAAAACTAGGCAATTTTAATACTAATGAGCCATAATAGAAACAAAATTATTTGAAAACAAAAACTTTGTAACTTGATTGTAGGTAAGTACCTACCTACATTCATTTGCAATGTGGCCTCATAATTTCCTCGCAATCGAAGTGAAAAGCAGAATGTACCTACAACTCATCGACCAACTAGATAGGTACGCACATGAAGTGTAGGCGAGCACTAAATCAAATAAAATAAAAAAGTTTTATTTCGGACTTCAAATGAAAGTTAACTGGAAGAGATCCCTACACGGGATAAGTTCGCCTTTGTACATCTGTTTATCTTATTACCTGTAAAATTAATGTGTTTCATGTAAAATAAAAAATACAAACCCAGTGTTACTTTACAAGCACTTAAGTAAGCCTTGCATTTTCCCTCCAAATAATAAAAAAAGGGTTAGTACCTAGTATGTTTATAATAAATAACAATAAGCGACTAAGGTCACATACCTACCTACCTCTATTTGTTGAAATTCCCACGGGATAGGTATTTAGAGATAAGGAAAAAACTGGATTCATAGAGGTATTACCTACCTATTATGTATGAAGAGATTGATGAATGTCGATGAAGTGAAAGAGGTGTATGTATGTCAAGAGTATGTCAGGATCATAACAAGTGGAACAAAGTAGTTTCTGCCTACCCCTGTGGCAAAGAGGCGTGGCGTATGTATGTAATGTAAGTATGTATTATTATGTCCTTGGGGTGTAGAGGAGCATTAAGCAGGAGGGGATTTCCCGAAATTTTGACAAGAACGGGAAAAAACAGGATCTTTGACCTTATCAAAACCTGTAGCCTTACCTATCTAGGCATGGGGTAGGTAAGTAGGTACTTGCCGTTGACATCAGAAATACAATCGTACAATCATTGAATTTGGCAAAAAGGTCTCGAACATAAGGTAGGTAGGTAGGTACTTAAAGGAAGAATCCAAAAACGGTACCTATGCGAAATTATGCGCGTCACAAAATAGGTACATACGTAAGTATGACTATATTATACTTACTGTATACAATACAATAGGTACATGTAGGTACCTATATATTACTATTTTTGCCTTTCATAATTAGGTACTTACCTGGCAACAAAAGAAGTTGTAAATTTCTGCGTAAAATTTTATGATATACCTACCTAGTTACCTAGTATATTGTAACATCCTTAGAGTATACATTACATTGCCTAATACCCTTCCCGATAGGAACTACTTACCTAGGTATTACTATTTTTGCCTTTCATAATTAATTACCTAGCAACAAAAGATGTTGTAAATTTCTGTGTAAATTGTAAAAGTCTTAAATTGTAAATAGTAGGTATAAAGAGACGCTAAATTCACTTCTGCATTCAAGGTCATGCTCAAGATGTTTGCCGGCAACTATAGGTACATATAGTTTTTAAATAACACCTTTCCCGATCCGTCACTGTGGTCTGTGGCGCGGATCAAGCGACGATCGGCCCAAGCGTCGGCTTGTGACACAAAATTATTATGTAATGTAGTAAATGTAAAAATGCAATTTTTCATCAATGGTTCTTTATGACGCTATATCGTAAAACTATCGTCCAAACGACTTTACAACCATTTTTTTTTCGTAAATTTTGACAGGTTTTTGAGATAAGTTGTGTGTAAAAATCAACAAAAGCGGGTTCATACTAATTTCATAGGTGTGCTTCCCCAGATGGGATTAGCGACAGTTTTGTTGTTGAGGTGAAATGCCCAACTACAGAAAAAATAATGCAAATTATATCAAAAATAATGTTATCAGCAAAAAATGTCTGGCCCAAATACAGACACAGATGTTTGCTGCAAAGAAGTCAAAAGGATTGTTTTGTGACCCAAAGTTTGAAAGCACAATAAAAATTTACAATCAAAAGTTTGTAAATAAATTAATAAAAGATGCTGACAATTTTTGGGAACTATGTATATATTGTAAATTTTATGAATCTTGTACTGAATAAACTTTATGTGTAATAACATTGAGTTGGTTATATTTCAGGATTTCTCTCGTGGTCGTTTCAGGTTGAAATACGATTTTAGTTCCATGTTTGCAGTTAGACTCCAAGTAGCGAGGGGCGTCCGGCCGGGGTTAAAGGAGGAAATACGCCTTTGCCGCCGTCGTACATCGAATGACTGTGACTGCGCAATCCTGCGTGCGACTTGAATGAAACAGGGCACGTATGCGAGACAAGATGGCCTCCGCGCTATTTAAATTTTTAAGAGAAATTTCAGTTTAATCAAGCGTTTAAAGGTTGGTTTTGCAGTCTTTTGGGTCGGTATTTTGATTCTCTTTATGTAATAATACTGGTGTTCTAATCTTTTCGTTGGTTTATTCCAGAAGACAATGTAACCGGGCCGTGCCACGCAGCCGCTGGCTATGGATTTTATTAGTGATTTTTCACGTCTATTTATCACCGACGTAGCGTAAGTATGCCTATTGCCTTGTAATGACCTGCCGCTGATGACTGGGTAGTGTTTTGCAGTATTTAAACGTTGTTTATTGTACATTTCAGCTGATGAATTAGCGGCCGGTTGACAGTTAAAGCCTTACGGCAAGGCGGTCTTGCCTACATATCTCTGGATGGAGGCTCTGCTTTAATTCCGAGCTGCGGAGCCCTGTCTCAAGTCCCGGGCGGCCGTCTCGTATCTAAATCGGTCTAAATGATCGCGCTATCATTGTAAGTAAACTGATTATGACTGGGTATTGTAACTAACTATGAGATTGTATGGAAATTCATGGCAGTACGTTTACAGCTGATGGTGAGCTTGATGCTCTAATCCGGCGAGCGCCGTGTGAGGGCAGCTGCCCGCCGAACGCCGTGTACTAAATTCTTCATATGAAATCCCACTGTGTGGTATGTACTATTCTTATTAATTATTTAAATAATGTACTAGCAGCTCTAAGCTGAGGTGTGTATATCAGTCACTGCAAAGCGTGGCTTTAAGTCTTGGTGACTCCGGATCTGCCTACTCCATAAGGGATAATGGTGTGACGTGCGTATGCCTGTATGTAATCACCGCGTTGCGTTCTCTAAAGTTTCAAGGGAATGTCTAGGGAGTATTTGTGTGTATGTATATTGTTATTTATTCTATAAAAAGGACTGTTATGTCTATTGTAATGAACAAGGTGATTGATTGGTCCGGTTTTGTTCCAGGGTCGCTAGGCGAGGCTAGGCTTCGTCCGTTCATCGCTAGGCGTGGCTAGGCTTCGGCCCGTGCATCGCTAGGCGAGGCATCATATTGTTTCAAAACGTCACAGTGAGCGGAGGCTGCTCAGGACCTGTGTCTGCGGTTTCGCCGGGTGCCTGTGGCCCCTTCGCTCCACCACCTTTGGCGGACAGTGAAGGAAGGCGGCTCGACGTCTTCCGCTTAGCTTTATTTGTCTTTGTCTCTTCTGTGTAGGCATGACTGACTTCATCACAAGTGTAAATGATGAAGTCAGTCATGCCTAAGTGCAAGTGTAAGTACACTGCTTACACTTTTCACCTACTCTCAGCTGACGGCCACTCTAGCATCTAAAAATCCTATAAATTAAGTTGTTGTTGGCATTGCCCAATAAACCTAACCGTTAGTGTTGTAGTTTATAAATAATAACTAGTCAATGTCAATTCAAATTTATATATAGAATAATTAGCTGTGTGTCAAAATCATATTTACTTCAATACAAACATGCAACGAAGACACTTATTATTTTATTTCAATACGTTACAGCACGAAAAGTCTCTTAAAAGCATTTAATAAGCTTATGCTTTAGTGTGGTATAGTTGTGTGTGAAGTCAAAATTTAAATTCACCTCTCAAAAGTGAATTTTTAACGAATTTTCAATAAAAGTGCGGAAATGTCAGATCACACAAAAGGATCTAGTCTGCGTTCCCTTGCTGGGATTTTATCAAGCGGTAAGCAAGATTACGCTATTTGGAAATTCAAAATGAGGATGTACCTCATACATGAAGAAAGCTCTTAGATATGTTGAAAAGGCAAAACCTCTCGAACATTGTCGTCCACTATTTGTGAAACATAAAATATTGACTGTAATTTCACTTTACATATATTTGGTGTGCATTTTTGTATATAAAAATAAATCCAGTTTTAGATTAAATAGCAACAACAGACCACGTAGATTGTGTAAATTTAATTATGACATCCAATTGCCAGGATCTAACAATTATGTGAATTTCAAAAGGAGTCTGGAATATAATGGTATTAAAATTTATAATAATTTAAATGAGGACATAAAACAATGTAATAGTATTAATGAATTTTCTAGAAAATTAAAGGCCTACTTGATTAATAGACCATTTTATACTTTGACTGAATATTTTGATAAATTATATGAATAGGATTATTATGCAGAAATATTTATGGGTCGGATTATTTAAAATTGTATTAATAGTTAATAATTTAATTAAATAAGTTCGTGTGAAATTTTTCAAATTACAAATTAGTTTTAGATTTTGCATGCCAAATTGTGGCAGAGCATACATGACATGGATCAAATTCCTGTAACATAATAGGTATACTTACTTATTATAATATC
Organism: Pandemis corylana; assembly: GCA_949127965.1. NCBI lineage: Eukaryota > Metazoa > Arthropoda > Insecta > Lepidoptera > Tortricidae > Pandemis > Pandemis corylana. The sequence continues at coordinate 12,496,978 of OX421869.1, read as the reverse complement.
TGTAACACCTGTATGTTCTTGCGAAATAAATAATTTCATTTCATTTCATTTCATTTCATTTCATGAAGATTTGTGGAGTACTATTGTGGACTGATGCTTAATACCTTCATTACCTAAGTATTCAACAAACTGTTTGTTGATGTACTCGGTCCCGCAATCGGATCGTAAGGCTTTTATTTTAAGTCCAGTTTCCCTCTCGACCATAGACTTGAACAGTTAGTCTCTTAGCTTACATTAGTAACATGCATAGCAAGTGTCATAGGCAATAAAGTGTAGCATAGCAACAAGTTTGTTTTCTTTCACTCGCAACTATTCCTGTTTGCAGGCAAGGAACCTAAGGCGCCCTTTTTACTAAATTTAAGGACCTTGCCTCTCACGCTGTAGGCCCCTTTGGCCTTGAGGTCTCATGCTCGCTCTGACCGAATTTGCCTAGTTACACATTTTGAGTATTTTTTTTTAGTATATTGAATATAATCATTTTATATATTTGTGGGGGTGCATCCGCCATTCTGACTCTTACTCTTATGCCTGATGGTGTCAAATAATCAGCTTTAAATAATGGGATGATGAATGCCAAAAAATCAGGGGTGTTATCGCTGGACACTGCTGCATACGGCGCAGGGCTGTGGGACATAGAAATAATACTAAAAACAAGACCTACTTACCTGTAACACCATCTGCCGGCATTTATTGTAACTATGCTTGTTTTTTAAATAAAGCTAAGTAATGATGAGGAAAGGGGGTATGCGTGTACCTAAGTGATTTTGACAGTTGTCATTGTACCGTCGTAACAAAAACACACGCCCCTTTCGTTCATATTGCTTAAGGTTAGCAGCTTACGTGTGTACTGCGGCAGCAGTGGTACTGTACATAAGCCGCCACAGTACATCATGTGGCGGCAGACGTGTGTACTGCGGCAGCAGTGGTACTGTACAGAAGCCGCCACAGTACATCATGTGGCGGCAGACGTGTGTACTGCGGCAGCAGTGGTACTGTACAGAAGCCGCCACAGTACATCATGTGGCGGCAGACGTGTGTACTGCGGCAGCAGTGGTACTGTACAGAAGCCGCCACAGTACATCATGTGGCGGCAGACGTGTGTACTGCGGCAGCAGTGGTACTGTACAGAAGCCGCCACAGTACATCATGTGGCGGCAGACGTGTGTACTGCGGCAGCAGTGGTACTGTACAGAAGCCGCCACAGTACATCATGTGGCGGCAGACGTGTGTACTGCGGCAGCAGTGGTACTCTACAGAAGCCGCCACAGTACATCATGTGGCGGCAGACGTTTGAACTGCGGTGGGACTGGTACTGCATATAGGACCCGCCACAGTACATCATGTAGCAGCTTACGTGTGTACTGCGGTAGCAGTGGTACTCTACAGAAGCCGCCACAGTACATCATGTGGCGGCAGACGTGTGTACTGCGGTGGGACTGGTACTGCATATAGGACCCGCCACAGTACATCATGTAGCAGCTTACGTGTGTACTGCGGCAGCAGTGGTACTGTACATAAGCCGCCACAGTACATCATGTGGCGGCAGACGTGTGTACTGTGGCAGCAGTGGTACTGTACAGAAGCCGCCACAGTACATCATGTGGCGGCAGACGTGTGTACTGCGGCAGCAGTGGTACTGTACAGAAGCCGCCACAGTACATCATGTGGCGGCAGACGTGTGTACTGCGGCAGCAGTGGTACTGTACATAAGCCGCCACAGTACATCATGTGGCGGCAGACGTGTGTACTGTGGCAGCAGTGGTACTGTACAGAAGCCGCCACAGTACATCATGTGGCGGCAGACGTGTGTACTGTGGCAGCAGTGGTACTGTACAGAAGCCGCCACAGTACATCATGTGGCGGCAGACGTGTGTACTGCGGCAGCAGTGGTACTGTACAGAAGCCGCCACAGTACATCATGTGGCGGCAGACGTGTGTACTGCGGCAGCAGTGGTACTGTACAGAAGCCGCCACAGTACATCATGTGGCGGCAGACGTGTGTACTGCGGCAGCAGTGGTACTGTACAGAAGCCGCCACAGTACATCATGTGGCGGCAGACGTTTGAACTGCGGTGGGACTGGTACTGCATATAGGACCCGCCACAGTACATCATGTAGCAGCTTACGTGTGTACTGCGGTAGCAGTGGTACTCTACAGAAGCCGCCACAGTACATCATGTGGCGGCAGACGTGTGTACTGCGGTGGGACTGGTACTGCATATAGGACCCGCCACAGTACATCATGTAGCAGCTTACGTGTGTACTGCGGCAGCAGTGGTACTGTACAGAAGCCGCCACAGTACATCATGTGGCGGTAGACGTTTGAACTGCGGTGGGACTGGTACTGCATATAGGACCCGCCACAGTACATCATGTAGCAGCTTACGTGTGTACTGCGGTAGCAGTAGTACTCTACAGAAGCCGCCACAGTACATCATGTGGCGGCAGACGTGTGTACTGCGGTGGGACTGGTACTGCATATAGGACCCGCCACAGTACATCATGTAGCAGCTTACGTGTGTACTGCGGCAGCAGTGGTACTGTACATAAGCCGCTACAGTACATCATGTGGCGGCAGACGTGTGTACTGTGGCAGCAGTGGTACTGTACAGAAGCCGCCACAGTACATCATGTGGCGGCAGACGTGTGTACTGCGGCAGCAGTGGTACTGTACAGAAGCCGCCACAGTACATCATGTGGCGGCAGACGTGTGTACTGCGGCAGCACCGGTACTATACTGATGCCGCCACAGTTCATCATGTGGCGGCATATAGGACCCGCCACAGTACATAATGTAGCAGCTTACGTGTGTACTGCGGTAGCAGTGGTACTGTACAGAAGCCGCCACAGTACATCATGTGGCAGCAGACGTGTGTACTGCGGCAGCACCGGTACTATACTGATGCCGCCACAGTTCATCATGTGGCGGCATATAGGACCCGCCACAGTACATCATGTAGCAGCTTACGTGTGTACTGCGGTAGCAGTGGTACTGTACAGAAGCCGCCACAGTACATCATGTGGCAGCAGACGTGTGTACTGCGGCAGCACCGGTACTATACTGATGCCGCCACAGTTCATCATGTGGCGGCAAATAGGACCCGCCACAGTACATCATGTAGCAGCTTACGTGTGTACTGCGGTAGCAGTGCTACTGTACAGAAGCCGCCACAGTACATCATGTGGCAGCAGACGTGTGTACTGCGGTGGCATTGGTACTGTCTGACTGAAAAAAAAAAAAAAATTACTTATAATGTTTCTGCATATCTAAATTACGTGACTGGAGAGCGGACTACTTAAATTCAGTTTAGTGTACGCTTGCTACTTAATATACGTAGAGAGCATCTTATGTAAGTAAACGGAGTACTTATAATGTTCCGGAATATCTTAGCCAGCTACTTTTTATACTTGCCCCGTGTACTTAAGACAGTATGTGGAGTACGTATAATGTATCGCCATTTATATATGATACAATTACATTATGTAAGTAGCCAGGAACATTATAACACGTGATCAGATGCATTATAATGTTTCGGCATCTATGCTCAGTGCAAGACTGCCGTGCAACGTATGTAAGTAGCCTGCACCCTTACGTAATGTGTCGGCATATTTAAACTAACGGTGCAGTAGACTTGTGTACTTAGGCGGACTACGTAAATAATGTGCCGGAATCTTGACAGATCCGTTAATACGTATGCTGGCTCTTTATGCGGACTACGTATAACGTAAGTAGTCGGACTCTTTAATTTCATGATGCGGCATACTTACCTACGTAGGAAACAACATTATCAGTAGCTCGTGACGCTTACATTATCGAACATGCTGCAACCTACTTACGCGTCATGGGTCCGACTCCTTAATACGTAGGTCGCAACCTTATTACGATAGCGGTATACGTAAGAAGTAGTTCGCTGCCGGCTCATTACAAATTTCGTACCCGTAAGTAGCCCGTTTTTTTCAGTGTACTGTCGAGTTTAGCGCGATCTAGGGAATGGACGAAAATCTTAGGATATAATTTTATAGGCGATGCGGCTAGCCAACCCATCACTATTTTGATTCCAATTTCCACCTATACGCTCACAATCTTGCTAAACGTGGCCTGTAGGTCTTGTTACCTCCGGCTCTGTCTACCCCGTAAGGGATAGTGACGTGAGTTGTGTATGTGTATCAGTGGCGTGGCATCAAGTATATCAGAAGGCAAGCCGAAGGGCATTTAATTAGCCTTTTCCTCTAATTCTGCACAATAAAGTGCCCAACTGCCTCAAAATAGGCAAGCCGGTGGGAGTCGAGTTCTATGGACGCCACGCCACTGATGTGTATGTATATATTTTACGAAACAAGCGAAAATGGAAACAAGTCGTATTTTTTATATTTATACAAGTTTTCTTTTATGTAAAAGTGTAAGAATAAGAATGCTGGCGTGTTTTACGACCGCCTCAATATGTTATGAGGCTTGTAGCGAATGAAAGCTGTAAAGCTCGAAATAGACAGGCATTCTGCTACTAGTGATTAGCTAAGTACAGTCAGCATCAGAAATAAACATTCGAAGACCTGGACGATACAGTCGTGTGTACATACATCACTCGCGGGTGGTAGGGCCTTGTGCAAGGTCCGTCCGGATCGCTACCACCATCTTACTCGCTAATCCTGCCGCTAAGTAGCAGTGCTTGCACTGCTGTGTTCCGGTGCGGAGAGTAAGACAGCCGGGGAAATTACGGGCACAAGAGGCATTTCATCTTAGTCCTCTAGGTTGGCAACGCATCTGCAATCCCTCCGGGGTTGCGGGTGTCTATGGACAGTGGTGATCACTTACCATCAGGTGACCCACTCGTTCGTTTGCCTTCCTATTCACATAAAAAAAAAAAAAAACATCATTTTGAACACTTCGAGCGATCAACCTCTGATACCGACTGTACTACGTTGTTGAAGTTGCCAGCGAAGTCCAATGGCATGGTTTCGACGGTCAATATTATCGTGATACCTACTGGTATGTCAATGTAGGATGGTGGATTTCAAAACAACCGGATTCACTGCGATATGCATCACTACATAGTATAAAACAAAGTCGCTTTCCGCTGTCTGTCCCTATGTATGCTTAGATCTTTGAAACTGCGCAACGGATTTTGATGCGGTTTTTTTTTAGTAGATAGAGTGATTCCAGAGGAAGGGTTATATGTATAATTCTACGCGGACGAAGTCGCGGGCAGAAGCTAGTCAATTAATATTTTAAATATGGAATGCCCATTTAGGCGATGAAACACCGAATATTACTGACACACACACACAACACTAAGTACATTTACAAGAGTCGTTAAGTGTGAGTTGCAGCGAGTTACATTTAAAATAACTAACCTTATATTTGTGACAGAAAACCTATGAAATGTATGTCAAAGTTGTCGATTATTGTTATTGTAAAAGTAACTTTATGAAACTCGCTTAAACGACACGCAATACCCAAAGCAAATATTCCATAGATGCAGTATTTAACAGTACTGAATATCTGTGTAAATAGAGTTTATTGTCATGGTCTCCAGACTATGCATGTCTGACTCGCATACGCCTCTAAGAATGAAAGGGTGAAACACGCTACGCACGTGGGTACATTATTCGCTCCGTATCAAAATGTAGTCGGTCGTTTCCGCAGCAGTGCACGCACACGCAACGCACGATATGACCTACGGCAGTGGGGCGTCGCCTTTATAAAGCTGTCTACCTCCGAAGAGGTGCGATCTACAAATTTGGAGTGAATACAGCCTCCGCCTAAATCTCGCGTGAAGCATAAAATCTCGCTTTGTTCACGCCTCGGCGAGATTTTATGCTCCGTGCGAGATATTTGAGTGAATCTCGCATGGAACATAAAATCTCGCTTCGTTCGCGCCTCGGCGAGTTATTGTGCTCCACGCGAGATATATGGGTGAATCTCGTTATCTCGCATGGAACATATAATCTCGCTGCGTTCGCGTCTCGGCGAGATTTTGTGCTCCACGCGAGACATTTGAGCTGATATAATTTGGTGTATGCAGGGACGCGGTCTCACTGGACTGAAGAACCTCGGCAACACTTGCTACATGAACTCGATTATCCAGTGCCTCAACAACACCGCGATCCTCGTCACGTACTTCTGCAATGGACAGTACTTGGAACATGTCAACAGGTAAAAAGGATTCTAATAAATAAATATCTGACTGTTTTTCCTAGGGGTCACCTAATGGCGGACCTCCGACCTATATTGCTAAGTTCAACGTCATTCTTTAAGCCATGTGTTCTAAAACTTTAAATTTAGGGCATATACTCGTGGTTCGTCATAAAAATGTGATAGTAAACTTTATTTTTATTGGACATTTGATGAAATTAGTAGGGGTTGTCTATACCCTATCCTTTTGTAAACTATTTATTTATACTGCGGTGTGACTACAATACTATGTATGAATGCTGATTGAAAAACCATTTCAAAATAGATTTTCAGGATTACTTTCTCATATGCGCCCACAATCATGCTAAGCGTGGGTCTTGTTACCTTAAGCTCTGTCTACCCCGTGAGGGATATAGACCTGATTTATGTATGTATGTAAAGTAAAAACGTATTTTAAAAAAAATGCTTCGAAATAAAATGTGTAAGTCGAAGTTATTTTTTGAAGGGAAAGTTTTAGCTTGTTTTTTCATGAATGCATTTATGTATGTATAAGAGTGGGTTTGTGTTCTTGTTATAAGCATGTGCAGTCAGGTGCATTAATATATGTACGTCACCAATACGTCAAAAACATCTCTACACCCTTTATGCCGCGAACAATAAGCCCGGTTACACTTTGACATGATGGCTGTATCAATATGTATGCTCTCGACTGCACTCAGGTACATCACATCTGGGTATACCATCAGGCCGCTTTTTCACCATCGCGACAATTGTCTGTGACATGTGACAATTCTGTTTACATTACAAACTCTTCGAGAATCTACGCCGGTTGGCTTCATATTGACCACGCATTGCAATTCAAATTGTCACTTATCACCGACCGGCAATTGTCGAATTGGTGAAATATCCTGGCTTGATTGTGATCGAACGCATGCCTATTTCGCATTAAAAAAAAACGTATACATATGTATAGGTGATGGTATGTTTGTGTTAGGACGCACGGCACGCGGGGCGCCATCGCCGAGGAGCTGGCTGCCGTGGTGCGCGCGCTGTGGTCTGGACAGTACCGGTTCATAGCCGCCAAGGACTTGCGGGTAACGTCATCATCATAATCAGCCAGACGTCCACTGTTAGACGTAAGCCTCCCCCATAGACCTCCGGTTGCCTCGGTTGGAAGCGGCTTGCATGCACCGTGAACCCGCGACTTTAACCAGGTCATCCGTCCATATCGTTGGTGGACGTCCTACGCTGCGCATGCCGCGGTCTCCACTCGAGAACTTTCCGGCCCCAACAACCATCCTGTTCGTTCTCCGTGGCCTGCCCATTGTCAGTTAAAGAGCTATCTATCTATTTTTATTTAGGATAATATGACCCCATCGATAGATGCGATGATTTCGCCAGTGTCAAAGTATTAAAAATATATTCCAAAATCGTGTGACAAAATGTCGGCAACGTTGTACACAGTCAAAAGACCCCCTCCTTCGGTCGGGCTCTTAGCCAACGGATAATGATATCCCTCGGAGACCGCCAGGCAATCATTAACCCGTCAAGCGTCCAAGCGACTACAGTAGTCCCTAACTTTTTCGGGCGGGAAATGTCCTAGGGACTGCATTATGCATTCACGCCACTGGCCAGGTCTTCCTCCCTTGGAAGAGCCAGCGACAACTCGCTATATATGCTTCTCGCTCTCTCTTTAAGCCTCCCGCCCGAAAAAGTTAGGGACTACTGTAGTCGCTTGGCTGCTTGACGGGTTAACCGATGCCCAGGGTGTACCGGGCCAAGCACTGCTCTTCCCCCCCGAACGGATCCAAAAACGAACCGCATTTCTTGGTCACACGCGGAACGACTCGCACCCTAGTTAAAGAGCTAATTCGCTTGCCTATGCCGATGGCCCTTGTTCTTCTACGTATCTCTTCATTTCTGATTTTACCCATAAAAACCCAAAGCATAGCTCTCTACATAGCTCACAGAGCAACTCTGAGCCTAAGGTCTGTAGTTGGCTATTTAATGTACCAGTTGCTTCTCGTCCCGCGCAGATGGTAAAAGCCCATCGAGAGTGGGCGAAATTCTTAGGAATCATGTTACAGGCGACGCGGGTACCCATCACTATTTTGAATCCCCTTTCCACCTGTACGCCTACAATCATGCTAAACGTGGCCGTTAGGTATTGTTACCTCTGGCTCTGGTCTGTAATGTTTTTGGTGTTTTCGTGTCACCAGAGCGAGGTGGGCAAGCACCAGCGCGCGTTCCGCGGCTGCGAGCAGCAGGACTCGCACGAGTTCCTCACCATACTGATGGACTGGCTGCACCTGGACCTGCAGTTCAGCATCAAGCCGCCGCACAAGGTAATTAACATATGAACATCAGCTGGGTGGCATTGGTGGCGCCAGGACTTGTCCTGTGGGATGAGCTAGACGCTTTTTGTTAAAATTACACATTTGTCATCCTTCCACCCCCTTGCTCGGTGGTAAAATAACTTAAAGCTGCAGCTCAAGACCTGTATTCTTATTACTTACTCGTGACGGCCTGATAAACTACGAAGCTTGAGGTCCCGGGTTCGAATCCCGATCGGGGCAGATATTTGTGTAAAAAATACAATATTTGCTCTCGAGTCTTGAATGTTTAAATATGTATTTCAGTATGTATTTGACAAATTCGGCACGATTATTTTGCCTACTTTATAAAAATAAAATCAAAAGTCGGTTCCCTTTGCTTCTTTGTATTATTTTTTACATAGAGAAGTCTATTATGAAGCCTAACTCCCCCCTTCCGTACTCACCAGAAAATAGATAGTTTAGAAACTTGTGACTGAAGAAATCTTGTTCGACAAGAAATGATGAGCTTACGTTATGAGGTATTCTAGCCCTTCCAGGCTTGCTTATCATCAGGTGACACGCATCAGCTGTCCAATATTCTAAACGTCTACACCGTGCTCTGTCCTCTGCAGGACAGCCTCCCGCCGTCGGAGAAGGCGTGGCACGAGTACACCAAGTCTAAGGAGAGCCTGATCCTGCGGCTGTTCTACGGGCAGATCCGCTCCACGGTCAAGTGCACGGTGTGCGGCGCGCACAGCGCCACCTACGAGTCCTTCTCCAACCTGTCGCTGGAGCTGCCCGCGCTCGCCAACCGCTGCTCGCTGCAGGTCAGCCCGTCTGTCTACCGTCAGCCAGATATGTGCCAGGGTTGATAGAAATCACGATCTTCCTAAAAAAAAAACATAATTAATTTGATTTAAATCAGATTTTATTTTTATTTACTTTGTTGTCTTTTTTATTATTATAAATAACTGAACTTTACTGATTATTAAATTAATTTTCTAAATGTCAGTGAAAATTAGAACACATAGAAAAATCCGAAAAGTAAAGCTATGGCCGGGAATCGAACCCGGATCCTCGTCATTCCGTGACGCGTGCTATACCCCTACACCACCCATAGCAGGTGGGTAGTCTCCGAATTTTTCTACCCGTTACTAACTGTCACGTGACCTTTTTGTTACTATGCGAATTTTTGTCGCTAAGCGTCATATGTTTGAATGATGTGTCTATACGACACAATTACAAACTCCCATGGAACATCTACTGCTCACCAGGGACGAGAGAAGGCGCTGTTTTTCAAATGATAGGTACTATCAAATGAATCAAGAAATTTTATTTCTTGATTTTTATGTTTTACTTTTTCGGTTTTACCGTTAGAAATTAAATTTCTAAATGTCAGTGAAAATTAGAACACATAGAAAAATCCGAAAAGTAAAGCTATGGCCGGGAATCGAACCCGGATCCTCGTCATTCCGTGACGCGTGCTATACCCCTACACCACCCATAGCAGGCATAGCATATTAAATTAATGATCAAAAATATTTACCTTGCTACTCCGCTACTCACGTGCAAGATAACCAAGCCTGTGTGAATTTTATATTTTTCATGCAACCTTCCCTCCACTACTGCCCATAGAGGGATCGAAACGCGCCAGTGTTTGTGTGGTGTAAGGGATAATTAAGTTTGTGGGATTTATATGTTTTATGTGGCAGTAGTGGAGGGAGGGATTGCATGAAAAACATATATATTTCGCACAGACTTGGTTATCTTGCACGTGAGTAGCGGAGTGGCAAGGTAATTTTTTTGTTCATTGATATGGACCTCCGCAAAGTAACGCCTGATTCAATAAAACTTAATTACCTCTTCTTTCCAGGACTGTCTGAAACTCTACCTTAACGGGGAGACCATACCGGGCTGGAACTGCCCCACCTGCAAAGAGAAGCGGGACGCGGTCAAGAAACTCGACATCTCCCGCCTCCCGCCCATCCTAGTCATCCACTTCAAGCGCTTCTACGTGGACCCCAAAGAGTACATGGTCAACGCTTACAGGAAGAAGCAGACCTACATAGACTTCCCACTGGAGGAGCTGGACATGAGGCAGTTCTCCTTGAACTGTAGCCCGAACAACCAGGTGTACAATTTGTATGCCGTCTCCAACCACTACGGGTCCATGGAGGGCGGCCATTACACGGCGTATTGTAAGAGCAGCGTTTATGGAAAGTGAGTGGTTATGTGTTATTTATGGGGTTTTGACGGGTCCAGTTTCAAGTTTGGTCGAATCGGTTGTGTAATTTAAATTGTGCTGAAATGTGTGTTTGTCGTTTACAGTAAGCTATAGTAATTCGTTCATCATTCGTTCATTCGTTCATTCATTAATTCATTCGTTCGTTCGTTCGTTCATTCATTCGTTCATTCATTCATTCGTTGATTCATTGATATTCATATCCTACTTAATATTATTTCACGCCAGAACGGCTGGACAGATCTGGATGAAATTTGGAACATAGATAGATTATAGTCTGGAATAACACATAGGCTACTTTTTATCCCGGAAAATTGCGTAATTCCTGCGGGATAGCGATAAACGAATTCTATGCAGACGAAATTGCGGGCATCAGCAAGTAATTCATAAGTCCCTGTGATACAGAGTAGTGGACAAAACCCTATAATCAAAGATATACTATCTCCACATCAAATACGAAATCTAGAAAAAAAATAGTTTTAGAAAGCGGTGCACGTGTAAAGTTAATATAATGCTTATGACGCTTGCCGGTCTCAAGGCTGTAGCAGAGACAGCGAATCCAATAATGCCAACTAATATTATAAATGCTAAAGTAACTCTGTCTGTCTGTCTATCTGTTAAGCTTTCACGCCTAAAAGATAGTTTCAGTCCCGGGGAAGGACATAGGATAGTTTTTATCCCGGAAAAACGCCGAGTTCCCGCGGGATAGCGGGCCACGGCTAGTTAATAATATTGTAACCAATTCCAGATGGATTCCCCTTTCCATTCCACCTATACGCCCTCATCAATCACGTTAAGCGTGACCTTTGGGTCTTATTACCCTAGGCACTGTCTACCCCCTAAGGGATAAAGATGTGATTTATGTATTCCAGATGGTACAAATACGACGACCACGTGGTAACAGAAATATCGTCGAGCGAAGTGAAGTCGAGCGCCGCGTACATTTTGTTCTACACGTCGCGCACGCTGCGCTCCTCGTGATCGCGCCCCGCGCCCGCGCCCGCGCCCGCCTCCGCTCCCGCGCCCGCCCGAGCGCTCCGCTGCAACGTGCACTTCGCACTTGGAAAATTCAAGAGGAAAGGTCAGAAGATCGACGCCAAGTTTCTAGCCGACTTGGCGAGAACTTGGCCGGATTCGCTTGATAAAGCGCCGAGACGCGGCCCTTATGTGATTATCGGCTCTGACATAGGCTCCGTATCGTATCTGACCAAGACTTGGCGGTTGTTCGGCGCTTGGCTCAGACTTGGCCGGCATTTTATGCGTTGTCAAGACTAGAACGTTATCTGATAGTTGACGAACTTGGCCGTGTGAAAGTGTGTGATGTTGAAGACAGCAGTGACCGTGGCTGTTGTTGTACCTATTGGCGAGACTTGGCATCACACTTGGCGGTCTCCAGTGTTGCTCGTTACGCGGTAATAGACATTCATACTTATTATTGTTGTGATTATTATAACGTGACAGAAGTTATTAATTATTTATAGTTAATAATCGAAACTTAAAATTGTTTATTCGTTGTTAATTTTGTAATAGTTGGCGTGTTGTTTAGGAACAAAATGAATCTTATTATACTGAAGCTGATCTTGGTTTGCGAACTAATTTACTCCATTGAATGCTGATTAGTGATTTTGAATATTTATTTGATCAGTTTGTTTTGCTTTATTTAGGGCCTGTATCACTCTTAAAGCAGGGATGTTACGGAGCTTCGACTCCGGTTCCGTTAAGTCGGAACTTCCGATTATTATTACACCTTCGGTTCCGACTTCGGCTCCGACACTTTTAAATCGAAGGTTTTAATCGGAGGTCGAAGCATAACATAGCGGCGGCGGCGGCCTGTGTCGACTGTTATGAACAGGTTCATACATGTCGCGCGGGGAATCCCCCCGACTCCCACTGCGTGCACTCTATCGTCAGTTATCCGACCCTGCCTCCGACTCCGCCTTCGGTTCCGATAAAACTACCTCCGTTACATCCCTGCTCTAAAGTTCCCGTTATCTATGATGTCGTCTCTGTTTGTTTATAGAGAGGGAATCATAGATAACTGATACTTAGTTAACCAGAACTTTACAGTGGTGAGGCAGGCCCTTGGAATTTTATTGCAATGCGAGGGAGACAGATGCTTGGCGGTTTCAGTTTTTGATTAACTAGTAAATGTACCTTTAAAAAAAATGTTTAATGAGTTAAATGCAGTATTATAATTTGTTATATACCTACTTAAAAATAATTTACTACTAATAGGTACGCCTGCGTATTTGCCGCTTTGATTATTTTGTTTTCGAGGCATGAGAAAGACTGAGGGAAATGGCGGGTGTTGGGATAGTTGCTTGCATCAGTGGTATCTGTTTTTTTTTTAATTTTAAACAAATTACGAGCCAAAATTTATAATTTTCAGTGTAATCATTATTTCTTAAATAAAACATGTTAGGTAGATATACAATTTGGATCTCTCGTTACAAGCTTACTTGCCTTTTAAGAAGTCTTCACTGATTATTATGAACAACATGAACAGATTTGATGAAATCCGGATTCTAGCTGTGATAATTACTAGAGAAGTGTCGGGTGACAGTGAAAAGGTTTGTTTATATTGTCCACTACTTCTACGATAGTAGATATTATAAAAAATAATAACGTTTTGGTAATTTTTTGTAAATCGAATTTCACCAACTTTTTTTACATTGGATGTGAAATACTAAACTGTTTTCGTGGCAAAGTGTTAGGTTATTTTGATGTTTTAGACGAGTAAGGTTGAATTGGACTTAGTACAGTCGCCATCTAATATATCGGAGCGGTTAATCTCAATAAAAGTGAACTTGATGATGTAATAAAAACAATAACGGTTAAAAAACCTTGAGTGTCCTCACTGAGCATTCTTACCCGAGCATTCAATGTAAGCTCTGTAACGCTCGGCTTGACGTCCACACTCGAATATTCGATGCCGATTGCTCATTACACGCGAATGTTCTCGGTAAGGACATAGGTACACAGTATTTTTTTTATAATTATAGCACATAATCTAGCAATGCTCACCTAGGAGCTCCAATGTCTTTGGCTTCCAGATAAGCGTTGCCAGATTATTTAATTGTTCCCCGTTTAGTGGATGTCCACGATTTTCGAAATTCCCCCAATTTCGAATTTACCCCAATGCACCTTAAACCAATTTTAATCATTTTTAAGTTATTTTAAAGTTACAGAATAACATCAATGGTCTGGTTCAAAATCATACTAATTTCTTTTTTGTCAATGAAATTGCAACTTTATGATGGGTGTTTTATCGTCCTAATTTCAACAGTTTTTTCCCCGTTTCTTCCCTACTGGTCTGGGAGCAAAGAAAAAACATAGAATGTACCAGTTGCTTCTCTTCCCGTGCAGATAGTAAAAGCCCGTCGAGGGATTGGGCGAAAATCTTAGGGATCACGTTATATAGGCGATGTCCCTGGAAACTTGGTCTTGGTCTCTGTCTACCCCGTAAGGGATAAAGACTAAGATGTATTTACCTAGTATGATTCTGTATTAGACCGTCGACATTCTGAAAACTGTGCAATGGTTAACATTTCATTGTGTATACAGAGTTATAAATAGCCTGAGATGTATGCCTACTAGACATTGTTAACGTTAATGCAATCTGTGTCCGAATTTCTGGTGGGGACTGTATGTGTTTCGAAGAGCTAAACTCGTCGCAAAATAAAAGGCCCGTTTTGACAGTTCACGCCCATGAAGTTCTCTATTTTTTACCGATCGAAATGTTCTGAAGGTAATTACATTTTTCATTGATGGGTACCGCCCACTCGGCTAAGTGCTGTGCATAACGATTTTTTCATATTGTCCACAGACTAATAAGAATCGGTTAAAGAAAAAAATAAATCGATCAAGATATTTTTTTAAGGCCGACTCGCACTTGGCCGGTTTTGTTTATTTAAATACTAGTGTTCATCAATCAATTAATTACTGAATTTCACCAGCTGTGTAGTCATCTTTACTGAAAATTATGAGCTTGGAGCTCCAAGCAGTAAACATTTCACATCGAATGCGAAGAAACTTTTTCCCCCGACCTGCTACTTAATCCAATGCGCTTTACAATATATATTCAAATCGATCAAGTACTCATGCAAACTTGAATCGATTTATCGTGAGTATCGAGTACCGAGTCGTATGGTTACATCACTAGTTACGTCGCAAAGACAAATGTTAAAACGGGCCTTTTATTTTGCGACGAGTTTAGGGACTTTTGTTGTCTGTCGCTTATAATCAAATAAAAACTATATTTTAACTAGCTGTTGTCATCAAAACGCTTTCAGTTATATATCTCTATACATTGCTAGCAGTGGCGTGGCGTCATATATACCAGAACGCGAGCCGAAGCGGATTTTAATAGCCTTTTCATCTAATTGGCATTGTTTATTTTTTTTAAGCTGTGCTTTTAACACCTTTATTTGATAAAATGGACTATTTCAAGCAACTAATTTGAATATTATGCTTTTACGTAGCTTCGTTAATTAATAATAAATATTTTTTCGCTGTTTGATAATTCGTGAATTTAGACAGAATCCCAATCGCCTTCGCTCGACTGGCTATAAAAAAAAACGGCTTTGTCTATGGTTTTGTAGATTTGACAGTGACACGTGACAGTTGCCGTAGCCAAACTTTTTTTTTTTCATTTTTGTGGCAAACATTCGATGCTGAATTCTGTCTAAAAACCCGGTCGTTCGGTCAAACAAAGGTTCAAAGTACTTTTACAAAAATATCTGCAATCATAAAGTATTTTTGAAATCGGACAAGATAAATCGGATAATTGATGGTTTTCCTCGAAATGGTTTTCGAATTGGAGCATACAAAAAAATGAACAATGCCAATTGTGCACAATAAAGTGCCCAGCTGCCATAAAATAGGCAAGCCGGTGGGAATCGAGTTCTATAGATGCCACGCCACTGTTAGCTAGCCACAATTTGTAATGAGTTTAGAAACAATGTTTTATCTACTCTGGGAACAGACTAAGGGCCCGTCTCACAATTCTCTGTTAGGTTCCTGTTATCTTAGTGACAGTTATCTATGATTGTTCTATTACTTACTATGAAACAGACAGACGACATCATAGATATCAGGCACTTTACAGAGAGTGGTGAGACTGGCCCTAAATATTGAAATATTGAACCTACGATGATGATGATTCTTTGTAAAAGTTTCACACTTCCAAGGGTTACTTAACTTAAGCTATGGTGGAAGGGCTTCCAGGCGGAACTGCTCTCAAGTATTGAATGCTCACCTTGGAGCCCTAACCTACTGGGCTGTCGCTAGCCATCGTGTCCAACATTTTATCAACATTAGAGTTGCCGCAAAATCGATAGATTCCCTATCGAATTTTAATCGAAAAATATCATTATATCGATGGGCTTATCGATAGTTTTTTTTATGGACGACAAGGAAGGCAAGCAAGTGGGTCACCTGATGGTAAGCGAGCAGCGCCACGCATGGGCACCCATTAGACGATTGCAGAATTGTTGCCAGAGTAATAGAAGATTAAAATGTTGAAAAGCAACAGGGAATATCCATGATTTTTTATGGCTTTCATTAAAAGCTCATGTATCAATAAACATAAAAAAATATTTTTAAAAAACTATTAAAACAACCGAAATATAAGCTATCGAAGATTTGTCTCTACCTCTTTTCTTTAATATGGAGTTTATATGAGCGTTGTGACAAATGACGTCACATGTCATATCGGATCTCTCTTTCTAATCGCTGACTAATTAGTAGTTTAAAATGTATATTTTCCGTATTTCTTAGCCGATATTACTTTTAATTTCACTTTTTGTCATCTTTTCTACAATATTTAATATTTTCAAATTTTATCAAGAAATGTGATGTATTTTTTAATGCATATTCCCCATTGTAACGATATTCTCGATAGTTTATTCGTCATCAAAGATCAGTTCCATCAATATTATTATAGTTTACCAACGGTATCGATAGTGGAGCGGCAACTCTAATTGTCGTCTACGGCAGCTAGCTTGGCTAATTTGGCAACGTCTAATTTCTATGGGACGCGTGCTAGTGACGTCGCGGTACTGGCCTTATACTCCGAAATTCGATTTTCGAACTTCGTGTTATACCGTCCCTTTCACTCTCAAATTAATGACTGTTAGTGTGAGCGGAACGGAACGAAACAAACTTCGAAAATCGAAGTTCGGAGTAGCCCCTCTGGATTGGGAGAGGGAAGCGGGGACTCGCGGAACTGACAAATGTCGCCATCTTCTATTGTGCCCCGTGGAAAGTGAAAGTTGGATTTAAACAATGATTCAGTTCTGCGTATCCACTGTTCTATTTATACTCTAAATTACCTCTTAATGGGCAAAAATCCTAGGAATCATGTAATAGGCGATGCGGCTAACAACAGGTGTGTAATGAACGGTATAAAAATACTTAATACATTTTCATTTGATATAACTCATTTTGTATAATAAACGAATGGTATACTATCAAAATATCTATTTTTATTTCATATAACGACCATTTGACATATCAATTTCGTATAATAATCATTTGGTATAATCGTGATTTCATATAAAAATACATTTCTGGTAGCACTTAAACTCAAACTATTTATTGCATAATAAATTTTGTGCACTTGCAAGGGCTTCAAGGGGCGAGTCGACGAATTTCTGCTTTAAGGGTCACAAGGTAACTAACGAACCTACCCAATTATATCAAAAATTGTTATGCTAACTGTACTTAGTGTATGTTATATGAAATATTTCTAGATTAAATTTAATGATCATTATGGAAAATTATAATTATATTATATTTAAATGTGTTAATGATTCAATAATTATATCAAATGAGGTTTATAGCGACTAATATTATAGCAAATATTTTTTTACCCATGGTTACGCACCCGTTTAACCCATCACTATTGATTCCCCTTTCCACCTATACGCCCATAATCTTGCTAAGCGTGGCCATTCTCTTGTTACCTGTCTACCCTGTAAGGGGCATAGTCGCGATGTACATTTTAGAGCGGCTGCTGTTTGTATTTATATCTTGAGTATAAATGTTCGATGGCCTCAATGGATGCCCTAGAACTATGTCGCGGTAAATGTCAACCGTGCTGCTCTCGACTGCTCCAAGTCCTTCTCTGGAGGCTAAAACTTGTAAAGTTAAAATGTAACGAATCCAGTGCCTCGAATTTAGATCCTTCAGGCGGTATGTATTTATTTAACTGTGCCATTTTGAATGAGAAATTCAGTAAAACGCCAATGTTTTATTCGATAGCAAAAACTTGTACATATTATTGTTAGTATAACAAGCTAAAGGCATATAATGTAAATCTTAAATTTAAGACATACTTGAATAAATTCTTTGTTAATTAAACAGTTGTTTTACGATGTTGTTTTAATGCCATTTCTTGTCAGTCCATAGACTATTTTATGCAAGGAATTCTAACTCTGAACCTTTGAAAGTCGGGAACCAATCTTAAAAACTATTGACCGACCGCAAACCGCGGGATGGGACGACCGCGGGGGCCGAGAGGTGCGGGCGGCAGGCGCACTACCCGCCCGCGATCGTCCTACCCCGTGCCCCGCAACCGCGCGGGCGAGGACTCATAAGCGGGTGGTCTGTAGTCAACTATGATATACATTTTTTAGGAGTTTTTCTACTATCCTCTTGCAGAGATGCATGACCTCTATCCTTGGCAGCTTGTCTGCTGCTGTGTTTGTGTCTCTCTAACCATCTTGGGTTGCCAGTGTAGACTATGAACGAGTGTTGCCGTTCATAAACATGTTCATGTCAATAAGCATGTTGTCGGAGGTGTTCTCATCTTGGGACTCGTCTGACGCATCATCCTCCTCTACATCGAAGTTTTCGTAGTTTAGACCTGTGATAAAGGATATATTATTTGCTGTGGGTCCATCTTTTAATTTCCTCTCATCTAGTTTAAGACACTCGGTGCTGGGAACTTGAACAAGTGTTTTCATGATTTTCATCTCATAACATACCCCAAAATATGCAACAAACTGTGAGATATTCAAAAGACTTAGTTGGGCACAGTTAATCCAAAAGTCAACTTGGATAACTGGTAGTGTAAAATTTTCGAAAATTTAATGCAAGTTAAAGTTAACCAAAAAAACAAAAGCAAGTAGAAGAATTAAACACACATTTATTTATTTATTTCGATAATAAAAATAAAGTAGGTAGAAATAAGGCTCCTATTAATCGTAATTTTGCATTAGGTGCATGTGTCAAAAATAAGAAAATTAATATTGAAATCTTAAAATGAGATAAAAAAAATAAATGACATCCATGATTGTTTATCCCGTAAAATATCTTTGCCCATAGAAAAAAGATGTTCTACTGCAGCACTAGATAGGATAGCACTGTTATCACTACATAGTATAAAAGAAAGTCGCTTTCCGCTGTCTGTCGGTCTGTCTGTCTGTCTGTCTGTCCCTATGTACCAATGCTTATATCTTTAAAACTGTGCAATGGATTTTGATTCAGTTTTTTTTAATAGATAATGATTTAAGGGGAACGTTATGTGTATAATTCTATGCAGACAAAGTCGCAGGCAGAAGCCAGTATAACATTTTAGATTTTAAAAAAATCTAGCCTGTAAAATCCTATACCATCTGTACTTATAGCTATAGTTAGTGATCAGTCTGAACTTACTTAATACAGGATTTGTAACAGTCAAATTAAGCTCCTGGTCATTGCAGTAGGTCTCCTCAACCAGCTGGTTGGCCAGTGCTTCCTCTAATTCGGTGTTCAAAGTCCTGGAGGACGACGGGTTGCTTGTCATCAGTTTCACTGCAGTATCAAGAACCGAAGGCTCGGCGGGGGCAGGTGCTGTATTAGGGCTCATCAGGGAACGATTGCTCATTAACAGCTGAGTTTTAAGACTTTCTAACTCAAGTCTTTCAATCTGAAGAAAGAAGAAGCCTAATGTTAGTTCTTCTTTCTTCCTCTTTTTTAATATGGCCACATCCGATGCGATGATTTCGCGAATGTCAAAGTAATAAATACAGTATTCAAAAATCACGGTCAAAAGCCCTCCCGCCCTGTCGGGTCGGGATCTTAGCCAACGGATAACGATATCCCTCAGAATCTGCCAGGAAATCATTAACCGATGCCCAGGGTGCACCGGACCAAGCACTGCTCTTCCCCTCGGACGGATCCAAAACGAATCGCAGCTCTTGACCACACGCGGAGGTATCCCGACTCACACCCCCATAATGTAAGTTAAGAAAAAAAAAATTTGCTTCATAGCATAAGTCTTTGACAGATTCAATACTACTATAACTATGAAAGCGCAAACAAAATAAATTTTGCGAAGCTAAGTCTTACACGAGAAAGAATTATTTAATAATTTAAAAATAACCTGTAAGCCGTTTCGTTGACTCCGAATTTTGTTCAGTGCCTCGATAATCCATTTCTCTTCGGCGAGCAGTTGCTTCTCTTCAGCAATGCGAGTGCTCAGGCGAGAGTACGCGGCTTTTTGGGACATTTTCAATTAAATACTTAGAATTACAACTGCAAATAATGTAGATTAAAACAATACCACGCACAGTGTTGTTTTTATTTACTATTATCGATAACTTCCGTAACCCTACTGACTACTTTACAGCACTAGGTTCACGTCAAGTAGCATTGTGACCAACATAACGGAATGCAAGACTGGTGTCTGAATGTTGGTAAGATCGTTTATAATAAAGTCTATACATTTGCTTTTCTATTTTTTTTTCTATGAAGTGCCGTCTCTTAAAACGTAGTGATTATATTCTCTTTGATTTACTGTTGTCTGTCTGTCATCGCTGTGTCAAGTCAAGCTTTTTTTTAATTTTATAGGTAGGCCAAAAACGTGACATCCATACAGTTATTGACAAAAA
This sequence comes from Pandemis corylana, assembly GCA_949127965.1. Lineage (NCBI taxonomy): Eukaryota > Metazoa > Arthropoda > Insecta > Lepidoptera > Tortricidae > Pandemis > Pandemis corylana. The sequence continues at coordinate 12,476,413 of OX421869.1, read as the reverse complement.
GCAGATAGATTAAATTTCTGAACGAATTGATAACTTTAAAAAGCTATAAAATAAGGTAGTTTCAACAGATTTTAAATAACGAATCGATAACTACTTCACTCACTGTATTTCTTTATAGCCAGCGTGAGATACGTGTTAAATTGCTCCCGAACATCCAAAATGTCTTTTGATTCCGATGACTTTTCTGGGGATGAATGCTGCGCTGGCTATGAGTTTTGCTCCCGTCGCCGCTCAAGCGCTGTTGGTTTACCATTTGACCCGCGGTCCTTAGAAGACATAATATTAAAGATAAGTGATAAATTCAATTTCCGCGTATTGACGACCAGCGAGAAAGTAAAAGGAGGTATTCTGATTACTACAGGATTGGCTTTGGCTGGTGGATTGATCGGCAAAGCGTACGGGGGCAAAATGGGAGCGGTTGTAGGAGGAGCAGTTGGGGGTGCCTGCGGGATCGGTCTCGTTGGTAAGTTTCGTTTCTTAAAATTGAATTTCAGCAACTTTTTACTAAAATGCAGCATGAGATTTGCATCATAATATACTAAATACTAAGTTCTGCAAGTGCAAATGGCGAAATGAGACCGATTTATACTACGCCTTCCTTACCGTGTACCTACTTGTAAGTGCGTATGTTTGGTTTCATGCCATAACTGCTTCGCCATCCAAACTAGTTACGCTCACAGCGAGGCGTAGTTTCAGCCGGCCTCACTTAATAGTTCGCAGAATGTGTGCTGTGCTTTTAATTACGTGGATTGACACTGTAAAATGCGTCCCACAAACATGGGAGAACACTATAATTATACTCGTTTCCCGGATAATTTTGAAAAGTCATCAATCAAGTTCTAAACTACCTATTGTTTATCCACAGCTATATCCTTGAGGGACTTATGGAATGATATAAAGCCAAAGCTTTCGGAGATATTCGACCTCGTGTATGACTATTTGTCTGGCCTTGGAATCTGTGACTACAAAAAAGCTGCCAAGTTTATATCTGGCCACAGCCCAGACATGTCGACGCTGGCTACGTTGATCAAGCAAACTTCTTCTAATATCTTGGGAAAGAAAATGCTGTCTAATTTGCCCACAGCTTGAAATATGGTGATAAAAATTTTGTATTTTGGCGGTAGGCTTAAATTTGACCTTTGTGAGCAGGTTCTCGTATTTTTTTTTTAATTGTTAGAAGATTTTTGTATTGAACTAGAACTAGTATTATTGTCATTTTGACGGAAGCTTCGTAAGCTGACGTGACTGTTTTATTTATTATGAAATTAATCTTACCTATCTATTTATTTGCTTGTAGATGTAGATCATAATATATTATATTCGCGAATTGACTGATAATGACATATTATAATGTACCTACACTATGCGAACTCATGTACGGAAATAAACATTGTAGCTCTATTAATTTGAGTTTTACTCATTACCTACTTCTGAAAGAATATTTATGAACCACAAATTTCTTCAATAGCCAAAAACCCATTGTTTATTTTAGTAATTTGAATCTTAATTGGTATTTTAATATTATTTCGTAAACGGTTGAAGTTACAAAGAAACGGACAAAGAAATGCCGCTCTTACTTCAAGTTTCAAGTGTCAGAATCAGAAAATTACGTTTGGTCGGTGAAGACGGGGGAAAGTTAGGTAGGCGGGGGTGAATCTAAGATGAAGTGAAGTCGCAGCAAAAGAAAACAACGGTCGCTATTTAGTTCAAATATTTCTGAACGAATCATTTACGTCATACCGATATCGTTCGTTTCGTTAAATTTGTTTGTTTACGTCAATCATCTGTCGCGTTGTGTCGTATTTCTATTTTCATTTCATTTGCCAATTTTCCAAATAATACAGCTGTGTTGTTCGTTCTTGAATTCGCTAGAACTGATACAATTTTTTTTTATAATAAATTTTATTGTTCAAAGATGACGATGGAAATGGAGCCATTTTTGCACGAAGTGAGATACGATCCAAATTGGCTAGAACAAATCCTTTTAGAAATAGGTAAGCTGTATCTTAATTGGATTTGGTGATTTATTAGAAATAAATAATAGTAACAACTATTATTTATTTACGCACACGATTACATTTCTGTGTTACGTAACGTAACTGAAAAACAATGCAATTTTCATCCAAACATAAAGAGTTCAAATTGCACACATTGCAGTGTCAAAAGCAAATCACTTGGCTAGATAAATTCCTTCTAGTACTGAGAGCTACCGAACCAAGGGAAATTGCCAAAAGAAAAGAATATGTTTCTCTTATAATCAAAATTCGCCATCACTCTACCTGATAATTCCTAACTTATTTCTTGATCCCTATTATCTTTGGTGTTTCAAGGTTTAACATATTATCTATATTGCTTGATAAACAAATTAGCACAAATAGTGCTTCATTCTTCATAGTAAAGCAAAAATAAACATTTGTTTTCAGCGGATTCATTTGACATCCGTATTGAGTGGAATAAGGACACGGCTGTTATTACGGGAGCCTTCGCGCTGGCGGGGGGGCTGGTGGGGGGATACGCGGGCGGCCGCATGGGCGCCGCGCTCGGTGCCGGGCTCGGCAGCGCTGCGGGACTTGGTGTGTCTTGTACGTACTGACATTTATCTATGGCTACCTATAAAAAGGATAGTTTGTAAGTTAGGTTATTGGGGGAAATCCCTAGATCATTTTTCTTTCACGAATATTACGACAATAGTAATGAGTTACCTAAAACACCAGTGGTACCTTTTTCAGGCAGGTTGGAACATTTATTTATTTACTATTATTTGCTGCTTGCCAGTTTTAGTATTTTTCTTTTTTTAATTTTTGTTCTATACGAACCTTGTCCTGGCAATAAAGAACACAAAAAAAAGAATTATCAAATTTGGTGCAGTTGTGGGAAGTTATGCGCGTACATACATTTCGTTGATTAATTTTTATTTAGACACCCTTGCAAAACAAACGGGCGTCCATGGTTTTTGTATTTTATGTGCATAAAAGTTTACTTTCTAAGCTTTAATGCCCAAAAAACTGAATAACCAATTTTTTTAAGAAGATGTCCTTAGAAGATTTATTCATATAACTTACTCAGCATAACATGAAAGTTTTGGAGGTGACATTTGTAAATTTGAATTTGTGTGTAATTTTTTAAATACATCTGTAATAGTAATCATATTCTACTCTACAGCCCTGGTATCCCTCCGAGAGATCTGGTCTTCGGTAAAAGACCAGCTCCGAGAGATCCTCTTCATCATCTTCAACTATCTCCGCCGAGTGGACCCAGTTGACTATGTCCGTGCCTTCGACATCCTCATGGCCTGTGCAGCTAGTCGGAGAGAGCTGGTCATTACTATCCTTGATTTTATAGCCCATAAATTGGGACGAGAAGTCCTGTCTAGTATCACTGCTGCATGAAATTATGACTTGCTTTAGATACAGGTTTGCCTTGAAATTATTGTGATATTCAAAATAGTATTAATCTTAGTTCCACGGGTTTCTTGGTAGCTGAGGTGGTATCGGAGGAAATGGAGATAAAATATTTTGTAATGTTTCAATTGTTCAAATTTAGATGTGTATAGTTTGGCACATAAATTGTACTAACTTGACTAGATAATAACAATATAACAATAACTACAATTGAAACTTACATTCAATGAATTTAATAAATTTGTTTTTAAGACTTGAAAAAAAAATTGTGTGCCTTAACTTCAAGTTTTTTTAAGCTGCGTGCTCAAAATATATTTCACTATTGAATAATTTGATTTTTCGAGACCCTGACGAGGCGACAATGTTTTGCACTGATCGTTTTTGTTTTTTTTTTCAGTTTAGGAACTTAAAAGTTAACAAAAAAAAAAGTGTCCTTTTGCGTGAATCATTTCTTTCATCTGTTTATTTTAAACTATGTTAAGTATGTTATTATTAGTACAATTTTAGTCTTGCATTGACAAATGAAGATTTATTTTTATTTTATATAAAATCGGGTGTTTGTTCCTTCCTTAAAGTAGAATTTAATGTAGTCCTTTGTTGCTCAATTTATGACAAATAACGTTTTCACAAATCACTTTGGTGTTGAAGTTTTAAATTAGATTTAAGATTAGTAATGACTTTGAAATACATATCTTTGTCTTAAAATACTTGTATTATTTTCTTCTGCTATAACTTTTGCTATATGGACATAGCGCAATATCTAAATAGTAAGGTAACTTTTCCAGCCGCACAGGACAAGCACATGGTGCGGCTCAAGGCCTCCAACGCTTATTCACAGCACGGTTGGCACGCGAGCGAGCGAGACAGACTACCCGTCTCTTTCTAAAACGAACAGTTAGGAAAAGATATTGAGTATATCACGAGCGCCACACAGCTCCCGCGTAAGCCGTAAGCCCCACTAAGCACCAAGACCGCTCACTATAAGAAAATATTACACTATGGTATGGGGTAAAAATAAAACGTACAAATTGATTCAACTTTTGTATTCAGTGCACGGTCATAGAGGAACAAAATGCAAAGCTATCACATTTCTAAACCTAAGGCAACAACCATAAACTCTACTGGGGCCCCAATTTTGAAAGCACATATGTGAAAATACCACTCGAAAGTGGTGAAAAATTGTGCCGAATCAGAAATACGAGTAGCATAGAAAATAATCACAGCTCTCATTAATCTTGTGAACTAGTGAAAACTTTGATTAGAGCTGTAGTTTTGAAGATATAAGCTGATTCATACCACTTTCGAGTGATAGCCATTCAAAAATCGGATCCCTGGTCCTACCAGCAAAAACTTACACCCGTCACACATGGTTGAAATAACAGTTTTTATAATCTACCGTCTAAAGCCGCCACACGCTGTGAAGAAGTGTACAAATGTTTCTACAAATATTTTCGTAAATATTTACACATATATTTGGGGCTGGTATTTGCAATACTTGTGGTCACGGCAAAAAACGCAAAAAAAATACGAAGTCGTTGAAAATACGTTTTTTTTTCACATAGCCGTTAAGTTCAAAGTATTTGAGCAACTTTGTACACATCTTCACATCGCGATTAGGGTTGGAATTAAACAAGTCTGAAGTTTCCGTAGTAGCGTGAAGGTGCGTCCACCCCCGGCATATCAGCAAAGTAGTGAATATTGATTATTTGTCTCGATCAAAATACTTTGAAATGGTTTATATATAAAACCATATTTATATTAACTTAGTATTCAAATGAATTATACACAATTTCCTTACATTAACAGAAAAATCAATTATAAAAAGTTTTTATTCCATGCTTATATCCGGATTTAAAATTTGGATTGGAACAAATATTAAACTTTGCGTATTTTCGCTGATTTTGCCACATAACTAGGTGTGGACGGACCCAAAAATCCAACAATAAGTGCATGATTTGTACCAAATTTTCAATGATATAGCCTAAAAACACCGCTCAATGGAACTAAGACAATAAATAAATAAGTTATACAATAGTATTCTATAATTCGTCCATACAGGGCGTTTTATTTTTAGACATAAATTGATAAACGTGAACTCGTGGGGTAAATTCGAAATTGGGGGAATTTCGAAACTCGTGGATATCCACTAAACGGGGAACAATTACATAATCTGGCAACGCATACCTAGAACCTCCGATGTCTTTGGCTTCTAGATAAGCGTTGCCAGATTATGGACGTGGTTCCCCGTTTAGTAGATATCCACGATTTCCGAAATTCCCCCAATTTCGAATTTACCCCAACATACATAAATCACATGTAAAAGATGAAAACAGTACAACACAAATACACAAAGGCGAATTTATCCCTAAAAAGGATTTCTTCCGGTGAACCTTTGAACGATTGACAGGACATAGCCTTTCATTTGATTTTTTTAAATAGTTAAAGTCATAGTTCCAACAGTTCACGTTTTATCAATGGTTAAAATCACTAATGACTATCAATCACCTGCAAAACACTATTTCTAAGTCATTCTAACCCAATTTAGGGCAAGGCGTAATAAATAAGTAAATAGGATTCATGCTTTAATTAATTTACTATTAGGAATGTCTTTATGTCATTGAATCACTTCAGCTAATGTTACATAAAGCCGGGTACAATACATTCTTTTTCAACTTTGCGGAGGGGGGGGGGGGGGGGGGGTCGAAGGGTTCAAACTCCCCCCGCTACGTCCGTGGTTGTTAATGCTTAAGATATTTTTTTTTGTGTTGTGTCGATTTTTTGACAATAAATGTATATCTTCTTATAACTAGAGCAAGATATTAAATTATTACAGCGGTCTATACTATTCTGGTCGCTACCAGCCACACAACTTTCGTAATAGTCACAACTAACTGCATATTTTTTTTAATAAATAATAAATAACGTTTCGACATGCAAATTTGAGACAACGCTGCTTAAGCCTAATTAAATAAAAATAATCACTTGGTTGATGCAAACTTAAATTTATGAAAACTAATAGATGAGTAAGAAAAACCCAAAATATTTGAATTCTGAAAAAAATGATCATGTGGAGCTTATTTTGGAAAACGCTCTGCTTCGATCCGCTAGGGGCGCTGACTAATTTCCCATAGCAACTGAGACGTTTAAATGCACGCGTTCGAGACGCTTGTCAAAACTTATACACATGTTATAGGCTCTGGTTTGCTGCGAAGTTAAAAATTTCAAGTTCCTTTCGAGCTGTTCCTACTCATAGACCAGGGGTTCCCAATCTTTTTCAACCTGCGGCGCAGTTACAAGTTTAGTATTTTGTAACGGCGCCCTGCCTTAGCTAAGTTGTATTGTTGCTATATTATTTACCGATACGAGCGCTCAAATAGGTACAGTCAAGGGCAAAGATATATATGCAAGTAATGTGAAAGAAAATAAGTAATCATATAAAGTTAAAAAGATATATACTCATTCAAATGGGAATTAATATGCAAACTACACTGGCAACATAAATATGTACCTGGCAAGTCCAAAAACTTGTATACAATCAAAATTCCATTATTAGTATCCTGCAAATAATGCAAAATATTATAGTCATACTTATGTAATTAAATATAGATTCAGTAATTGCCACAAAAATATGTATACAAAATGTAATCTGCGAATATCAACTTTACGGCCTAGTCACACGAAACAAATTTGTAAAGTATGTTTTGACAATTCACGAAAACAGTACAGACTTGTCATTGCATATGTTTGTCGCATGTTTTGACCTGTCACCACGACGTTATCAATCGGCATGTTTAATAGATTTTACAGATTCAGATTTCGTTGATTTTGATTGAAGATGAAAACGCTAGGTAAATTCAGGGACAACTCAAGAAGGCTTGTGTTATGGGTATCTACTAGTTACGAGTAGATGACGATATACATACCTATATAAATAAATACATACTTAAATATATAGAACATAGAATGTACGTATGTATGTATGTATGTGTGAATGTATGTATGTATAAGAAAAACATAGAATGTACCAGTTGCTTCTCGTCCCGCGTAGATGGTAAAAGTCCATCGAGGGAATGGGCGAAATTCTTTGGAATCATGTTATAGGCGATGCGGCTAGCAACCCATCACTATTTTGATTAATTTTTCCACCTACACGCCTACAATCATGCTAAACGTGGCCTTAAGGTTTTGTTTCCTCAGGCTCTGTCTACCCCGTAAGGGATAAAGACGTGATATATGTATGTCGTATGTATGTATGTATGTAGAACATCCATGACCCAAGCACAAATATTCAAGTTGATCACACAAACATTACCCTGGCCGGGTCTCGACCCCGGGACCTTCGACTCAGAAAGCGGTTGCTTCACCACTGAGCCATCCGTGTCGTCAATATCAAATCATACAGTAATTGGAGATTTACGCTATTTTCAATTTTTTTTTTACTTCATCACCATCATCATCATCATCATTTCAGCCATTACAAGTCCACTTTTTTACTTAATAAAAGGCAAAGTATACTTAAAATAACTGTATAATAAAGAAAACCACTCCTTAAACTTAAGACAAAGTGATTAGAGAGTAATATTTTCTATAGTACGTTATTATTAACATGTTTAATATTTCTTACCGTGATGCCTAATTCGTCAGCAGAGCTATATCAAGCACGGATATACCTTCCTCGCATAAGGCAACAATCCTATGTTTTAAATGATCGCTTAAACGATACATTTTCTCCTTCAAAATTAATGAAAAGCCGCCAGATAAACCATAAGAAACGGTATGTCAAATGGAATTAAAAAATCCAAAAGTGACACATGACACATGCACATACATATGCACAAATCACGTCTTTATCCCTTACGGGGTAGACAGAGTCTATGGTAACAGGTACCTACAACCTACAGGCCACATTTAGCAAGATTGTGGGCACATGACATGATTTAAAATAAATAGAGTAATGATCAGTTAAAGAGTTTGGAATAGCAGTTGTTGTATACGACTTGAAGCTTCAAGTGGTTGGCTGATTACATTAAGATTACAGAGTTCGATGTTACGCAAATACGTTCATAAGCTCCTGACAATAGAGTTGTGTTAATAGAATTTTGGATTGTTTACATATTTTTGGTTATCATATTAGATACATAATTAATGGTTAAATAGTGTATACATATTTTTGAACTTTACGGTGTTTCTAAGTTTATGGCCTAATACATGAGGACATAATATTGCAAATGTTGTATACATAGTTATCTCTCAAATCATGTATACAAATTTATGTACTTTTGTATGTTGCCAAATTTATGACCATTTAGATGACCATGCTTTTTGACACTCAGTGGTGTTTACATATCTTTGCCCTTGACTGTACCCGCGAATATTTGTGGTTTCGGATAATGATAGAACTCACGGCGCCCCGCTTTACTTTCTACGGCGCACCAGGGCGCCGCGGCGCACACTTTGGGAACCCCTGTCATAGACATTATTAAGAGGGAAAAAGACGGTATGACAAGAAAAGAAAATTTCAGAATAACCCCCCGTTCACATTTGAAACATTAGGAGGTGTAACGCTTTAGGCTGAGAATATTATAGTGTTTCACCATGACGCCCGCCGTGGTTCTTATTACTATGTCGTTAAAGGTTAATTTTGATAGATCGCGCGTCTTCCTGTGTGGTACAGTTTGACAACAAATATAATGCGCATCGGCAGTATTCGTTTGCGCAGAGAAGCGCAGACCAGTTTCCGATGGTAGCCGAACGTGTAAATAATCTATATTGAACTTTATTTGCAAGCGCAACTGGCAGAGTATTGCTTGCTTTGCATTCTTAGCTCTGTCCCGCTTACACGATTTTGCCATTGTTGGTACGAAATCGATCGACCAATAACAGCGCCAGAGTTTCCCGCGCTACTAAAATTGGTCTACTGCGCAGGTACATCGTGGAGCATTATTTTTGTTGTCAAACTGTATATTTCTGACAATAACAAACACAAAAAAAAGAATTAGCGGAATCGGTCCAGCCGTTCGCGCGTGACGCTGTGACCAAGGTAAAATGGGGATTATATTATAATATTTCAAATTAAATAATAAATGCTTTGTTAAGTACATGGTCGGTTAGGAGGTAGCTAATATTTTTTTAATACTTTATAGTTATATTCACTAGGCATGTCAGTGATTTTGCACATGGATTGTGTGTAAATATCAATAAATAATGTAAAATTATAAGTACATAGCGAAAATAAGCTTTAAAAAAGCTATACTAACAATTCACTGCAATTGAATTATTTTTAGGGGTATCCTAAAAATATAACAAATAAGGTGCCACCAATTACATTCTAAAAATAAACTTATTTATAAGCGAAATAAATTATTACACTAAGAATAAAACTAAAAAAAATAAATAAGTAGTCATGAATTAAAAATGAGATTTCTCGGGTTTTGACAGGAAACAGCAATTGCTATTTCGTGTCGACATGTTTAAATAATTCCATTTTACTTTCAGTAAAAAAAAAAAACAGCAAACAAAGTGAGGTCGTTGTAAACTACGCCTTGCCATATACATACACACACAAGCGCTACCAAGCTTCGCCTAGAAAACTAGTTACACACACGTGCAAAGCCAGGGCGTGCTTTAAACCGGCCTCACTTTATTTGGTCAGACAGTTATCATTGTTATGAGCCAACGTCATCATTATTTTTTTTTAATCCTTTAAAGCTATACCACTGGTATATTTATTTTATTTGTATTCAGACGGTGCAATAAATTAATTAGGTATTTTTGGTATCTATTAATACCTATAATAAAACATTATGAATACCTATTTTTAAAATAGTATTCTATTTGACAGTTATTCGCATTCACTGTCTGTTTTATGGGGACTATCGTTTCTTTGCTCACCAGTCGGCGCCACTGTTGACTAAGGTCCAGAGGCATAGCTGTCAAAGGCGACTTTATAAGATCAGCGCCGAAGCAAAGTTTTAAATCTTGAATCTCGTTAACTTTATTAATTGTAAATAATAAATAACTATCATCATATCGAGCAGCTATGCCGCAATGTCGTGCAGTTCCGTTTTGTCGGAAACAAATCCGCTTTCAAAGCGTTCACATTCGCCAAATAATCCATATTTGCGATAATTTCATGATGGAGATCACTTTTCAACAGGCAAATGAAAGAAATTATAATTTATGTCCCAAAGCCCGCCAAAACCAGTGAAAAGTGAATGTTATTGGACCTCACGCGACACTAGCGCCTCTAGTGGCAAATTCACACGCGATAGCCCCCATTATTGTACAAGCTTAACAATAAATAGTACTACTACTTAATTTTTGCTGGAGTTACTTTAAATAATGCTTAATGTTTCTGTCGGATTCAGAAACGACCATAAAAATAGCTATTCATTCTAACTGAAAGAGAGAGTGTACACGAGAGAGGGAGAAGGTGTCTCGAAAATCACGAAACAATCACAGTTTCGGACGATGATTAGCATAAGTCACCTTTTCTAAGTCGGATAATTTTTTTTTAAACTTGACACGTGATACAGTATGTCCGAAGCATGAATAGTCAGCGACTGTTATATAGCTAACTTTGTCACAATAAGCGCCTGTTTCATCACTCTCTGCTAAGTTCCAGTTAAGTGTCAGTTATCCATGATTCCGTCTTTATTTATAACTTTTTTGTTTTGACTAGTAGACTTTATACATCTCTACTGTAGATATAATTTAAGGCTCGGGGACCTTATACATCCCATATACATAAATGTATTTAATTTAAGTAGAATTTAAGTATTCTTACTGTATTTTATTTTCAAAAAAATGAGTTTCTGCCAAGTTTCTTGCGGCACATTCTTGGCAACGATGGTCTTTCCGAATACGCTGGTAGTTTCAAAAAGACATGTAAAAGAGCCCTTGGCGGCCAATTTGCAAAAATAAATTTTCATTTTCATTTTCATTCAACTACAAAACAGACAGAAGTCATCACAGATAACTGGAACTTAACAAAGTGATGAAACAGGCCCTAAATGTCACAATGACATTTTCTGTGTTAAAGTTCCACAGTATCATACCAAATGTTTGATAGCAAACCGAACATAACCGCCCGAACAAACCTAGTTCACACAACAATCTAAAACAAAATATTATCGCTATCCACTACGAATAATAATAAGTCAAGAAGCGTAACTAAGCCCGAAAAATCATTCCACGCGAAGTGCACCGCAGGAGGCGTGGCTTAAAATATGAACCGCGCGGCGAGTTAGTTCGGCCGGGACGCTCGAGCCTTTATCGTAACGTTATCATTGTATTTTTGCGCTAATACATTAGAAAAACATGCCATCGTGTTGTGTGAAGTGGTGTAGAAGCCATTCAGATATGAAAAATAGAGGACTCACCTTTCATATGTATGTAAATAAATATTTTAGGACACCATACTTGACGACTCTGGATGCATGCGATCCACGCACCCTTCCCTCACCGCAAGTAGGCGGACACAATCACGACGCGCGGACTAATCGCGTGCAAGTATTGTCTGCTGAGTGACAGGTGTTACGTTTGCATTGCTATTAGTTTGTGTGCGTAAGTGGAATGACAATCGAAGCGACAACTGTTAGGGAATTACGCTTCTTGACTTATTATTATTCGTAGGCTATCCATGTCTAGCTGAAACTGCGATAGAGACATCTATAGGGAGCTAAGTTAGCGTGGCGTGAACTGTAGGTGGTGCGCGCAGGGTTCAGTTCTGATCCTCCATGGCGGTCTTCAGTTCCATGGCCAGCTTGTAGCCTAGCTCCGGCCGCCGGTCGCGCCCGTCCACCATCGCTGCCACCTGCAATGGAACTCCACCTTATTTCCTACTAGCTGTTGCCCGTGACTCCGCCCGCAGAATATTAAATAAATAAATAAATAAATATCTTGGGACAAATTACACCAATTGACCCAGCCCCAAACTAAGCAAAGCTTGTGCTATGGGTACCAGGCAACGGATAAACATACTTATATGTATAATGTAGATAAATACATACTTAAATACATGCAACATCCATTACTCGGGCACAAGCATTGGTATTCATCATACACCGACATCATACATTGACGACCGGATGGCCCAGTGCTTAGAGAACCTGACTATGAAGCTTAAGGTCCCGGGTTCGATCCCCGGTCGGGGCAGATATTTGTATGAAAAATACGAATGTTTGTTCTCGAGTCTTGGATATTTAATTATGTATTTAAGTATGCATTTATCTATATAAGTATGTCGTATGTATGTGATAAATTCGTGATTTGTATCAAAACATGAATTTATTGAATGACTTAATAACAAGTAACAGCCGTAACCCGGGTAACAAAGTATAGAGATAAAAAGGTGAAATGGTGAAGGTATATATCAGGTGGCTCCGAGAGACCAATAGCATTCGCCTCGAGAAGTCTAACAGCAAGTGAGAAAAAATATAGCCAGATCGACAAAGAGGCTACAGCCATCCACTGGGGCCTAAAGAAATTCTTTCATTATTGCTACGGAAGAAAATTTATTCTAATTACGGATCATAAACCCCTTACAAGCATATTTATCAAAACATGAATTTATTGAATGACATAATAACAAGTAACAGCCGTAACCCGGGTAACAAAGTATAGAGATAAAAAGGTGAAATGGTGAAGGTATATATCAGTATGCATATAAACTCTTTATTGTGAAAAATAAACAAGACAAATACAATTGACAAACACTGAGATACATGCACAAGTATGCATGGATAAGTATGTTTATCCGTTGTCTAGTGCCCATATTACAAGCTTTGCTTAGTTTGGGGCTAGGTCAATTGGTGTCAATTGTCCCAAGATATTATTATTATTATTATACAACTATCTGCCCCTACCGGGATTCGAACCCAGGACCTCTAGCTTCATAGTTAGGGTCACTAACCACTAGGCTATCCGGTCGTCCGGTCGAGAGGGCAATTAACCTTTTCAACGCCAACGTCACATATATCAGCACCGCAGGTTTAACGCCAACGACATACATATAAGTTCGTGAGATACAGCCTGGTGACAGACGAACAGACAGGCAGACAGGCGGACAGTGAAGTCTTCGTAACAGGGCCCCGTTTCTACCCTTTGGGAATGGAGTCCTGAAAAACGGAATACTGAACACATTGCTTGTGCGAGCACTGAGAAATACATCATCTGTGAAAGTTTCAACTGTCTAGCTACCATGGTTCGTGAGGTACAGCCTGGTGTTAGACCGACAGACAGACAGACGAACAGAGGAGTCTTATAGTAACAGGGCCCCATTTTTACCCTTTGGGCGTGGAGTCCTAAAAAACGGAATACTGAACACATTGCTTGTGTGGGCACTAGCTACCACGGTTCATGAGATACAAACTAGACACACGGATGGACAGATGTCATAGGGTCCCGTTTGTACCCTTTGGTAGCGGCACTGACCTCGTCAGCGTTGACGATGACCCCGTTGTTGTTGATGATGGTGGCCTTGGTCTTCTCGATGTCGGCCAGGTCGACGCCGCGCGACGCGTCGTCTATGAGGATGGCGCGGTAGCCGATCGCCAGCGCGTCGGCTATTGTTGCGCCTAAAAAATTAAAAAATTAAATACATACATATTTTATTGAATCAGGCGTTACTTTGCGGAAGTCCATTTCAATGAACAAAAAATTTACCTTGCTACTCCGCTACTCACGCGCAAGATAACCAAGCCTGTGTGAAATATATATATATATATATATATATATGGTGTAAGGGATAATTAAGTTTGTGGGATTTATGTGTGTTTTATTGGCAGCAGTGGAGGGAGGGTTTGCATGAAAAACATATATATTTCACACAGGCTTGGTTATCTTGCACGTGAGTAGAGGAGTAGCAAGGTAAAATTTTTTGTTCGATAAAAAAAAGGTTATTTTGTGTGAATACGATGCACTGGCAGTGCCGGGTGGCGTGCCTTACCGACGCAGACGTCGTAGGCCAGCCCGCAGATGTAGATGTCGGTGGCGTGGCGCAGGCGCAGCTGCGTGGACAGCGTGGTGTCGGCCAGCTTCTTGTTGTCCCAGAACACCGAGTACGAGTCCACCTCCGGGTTCGTGCCTTTGTACACCTTCACCGCGCCCTCCACTATCTGACAAAAACAATAATGCCAGACATACATGCAGGTCCATCCACAAGAGCTGGCACGAGTGAATCGAATGGGTGAATGATATCATCATCATCAAGCATAGCTCAAAGAATTAGCAAGCTGAAGTGGCAGTGGGCCGGCCATATCTCGCGAAGAACCGGCAACCGCTGGGGTAAACGTGTTCTTGAGTGGAGACCGCGACTTGGCAAACGTAGTGTAGGACGCCCTCCGGCCAGGTGGGATGACGATCTGCGAAAGACTGCAGGCAGATGCTGGATGCGTCAAGCTAAAGACAGGGCGCTATGGCGCTCATTAGGGGAGGCCTATGTCCAGCAGTGGACTAACATAGGCTGGTGAATGATATATGTAATTTAATTTAATTCACATATTAATTTCTTCCATGCTGGTCTGGGAGTAAAGCGAAAACATAGAATTTAGTTGCTTCTCTTCCCGCGCAGATGGTAAAAGCCCATCGAGGGAATGGCAAAAGCAAATCATGTTATAGGCGATGTGGCTAGCAACTAATCACTATTTTGATTTCCCTTTCCAGCTATACGCCCTTAATCATTCTAAACGTGGCCTTAAGGTTTTCTTATCTTGGGCTCTGTCTACCCCGTAAGGGATAAAGACGTGATTTGTGTGTGTGTGTGTATTGTGTAATATAATTCACCTATTAATTAATTAATTTTGATAATTGTAATTGTAATTGTAATTAAATATTGTAACGGGATTAATGCCTAAATAAATAAATATATATTATTATTATTATTAAACTCGTGAGCACGAATATGATCCCCTATTGTCATAGTCACTTGTAGTGAAGCGCCGGGTCGTTAAAAATGTATACCCGCGGATACGGATACGGATATCCGGAATAGTCTAAGATCCGAATATAACGTGGACCTGCACCGAGCTGATAATAGAATTAAACATATTTTATAATGAATTTAGTATATTAAAAAATATAATAAAAATGGGTTGAGTAAAAAAATCCTGGACAGACTATTTAAATATATTACATATACAATATATTTATATATCTATTGATTTATCTATAATAGAAAACATTTTGTAACTCAAAATATGATAATGTAAATAATAACCATGCCTTCACTTCACTACATTTACTGCAAATAAATATATTATTATTATTACAATTAACTATTATGAAGAAAAAATAGTCTGTCCAGGATTTTTTTAGCCAACCCATTTTT
Source organism: Pandemis corylana (assembly GCA_949127965.1). Classification (NCBI taxonomy): domain Eukaryota; kingdom Metazoa; phylum Arthropoda; class Insecta; order Lepidoptera; family Tortricidae; genus Pandemis; species Pandemis corylana. Next base: position 12,460,684 of record OX421869.1, on the reverse strand, counting down.
AATACATACATACATACATACACAAATCACGTCTTTATCCCTTACGGGGTAGACAGTTTAGCATGATTAAGGGCGTATTTTTAATATATTTTCTAATATACTAAATTTATTATAAAATATGTTTAATTATATTATCAGCTCGGTGCGGGTCGACGTTATATTCGGATCTTACACTAGACCACCAATAGTGACTTGCACCGTCGGCACTGGCGGGTGGGATGCGCGTACCTAAAAGAAAAAGAAATAAATAGGAATAAATGTCTTCTTTCTTTTTTTTCTTTCTTTACCTTGAGGTCGGCGTGCAGCTCGGCGCCCCACGTGTCCTGCACGCAGTGCCGCGGCCACAGCCGCTGGCGCATCGGCGGCGGGCCCGCGAACACCACCGTGTCGTACGCCGCCGCCTTGTCCGCAGACACCTGCAACCGGAGCCCTCAAGCGTGAGCTCACCATGACCCACACCCACACTCAGTGGCGTAACTATAACGTCTGGGGCCCACGGCAAATTCGTCAGGGCTCCTTCCTCGATATAAAGAAGTGCATCAGCGTCCCTTCTGTGCTCTAAACCAAGCCAGTTCGGGGCCCCGTAGAGCTAAAGGCCCCTGACATTTTGCCACCCCTGCCACCCTATAGTTACGCCACTGCTCACACTCTCCCTATGCAACTTACAAAGGATTGCATTTAAAGTCTATTCTTTTATCTCGGATACTAAATTGACGAGGACTATCATTTGAAAAACAGCACCTACTATCGCCCCTGGTGAGCAGTAGATGTTCCACGGGAGTTTGTAATTGTGTCGTACAGACACATCATTCAAACAGATGACGCTTGGCGACAAAAATTCGCAAAGTAACAAGGTCACGTGACAGCTAGTAACGGATAGAAAAATTCGAAGGCTTACCCCCCTGCTATGGGTGGTGCAGGGGTATAGCACGTGTCACGGAATGACGAGGATCCTGGTTCGATTCCCGGACATAGCTTTACTTTTCGGATTTTTCTGTTTTCTAATTTTCAGTATCGTTTAGAAATTTAAATTGACAAGTGCAAATGTCAAATTGACAAATAATGATACCATCTTTTATTGTTTAGTGGTGTACTCGAAACTATCGACAATGTTTGTCGCCTGAACATTGTCGATGAAGGACACGTAGTGTCGGGTGCCCGTCCAGCGAGTAGAACACGCTGTCGAACAGGATCGACTCCAGGAGCCGGTAAACGACTCCGGCCGACACTTACAGGGCTGGAGGGGTGCAGCTCCCGCATGTGCACGTTGTCGATGAAGGACACGTGGTCCGGCGGGTGCCAGTCCAGCGAGTAGAACACGCTGTCGAACGGGATCGACTCCAGGAGCCGGTTGATCGGCTCCACCACCTGAAGACAAAATCGAAATGTTTATTTCGCGAATAGGCCGCCAAGGGCTCTTTTACGTGTCTTTTTTTAAAGTAACAACGCACCCGGAAAGACCATCATTGCCAAGAAGAACGCGCCGCAAGAAACTTTGCAGAAACAATACATATACCTACAATAATTAAATTCTATTTTAACTATGTAATATATAATAAGTATTTTTTGGGACGTACCTATAAGGTACCCAAGTTAAGTACCATTAGTCAAATATATGCTCCGCCATCCTAAGGTTGAAAATACTTTGCACGTCATAATATATAATGTCGATAAAATGTGGCCCTTGAAAGTTCGATTTTAGCGCCATTTTCATTTGATAGGAAGTTGGATGAAAAGAGATAGATCACTTATTTGGCCGACCGTACCTTAAATTATATCAAAGTAATAATAATAATTAATACACCAGCAACAATTGTTGATACAAATCGACTAGTCCCAAACTAAGCAAAGCTTGTAATATGGATACTAGACAACGGATTAACTACTTAAATACATAATTAAACATCCAATACTCGAGAACAAACATTCGTAAATTTACATACAAATATCCGCCCACCGGGGATCGAACCCGGAACCTCAAGCTTCATAGTCATGTTCTCTAACCTTTTTTTTTTTTTTTTTTTTATGGTGTGGAAAATGCGCCTTATGCATCCGGCCCGGTACGGGGTTACCGAGGGTATCTGGGGCTCTCCCGAGGCGTCAGGCATACCCAGTAAAAAACACACGGATTCCCACATTTGGCACTGTTGCAGGGGGCCGCGGGAGAACTTTCGTGAACCGCGACGTCCCTGCGGGCCCACCCCGGGATGGGGCTACCTCCCTGCGACACCTGTGCAATGCAGGATTGGGAATTCCCGCCCTCCCCCGCAGGTGCCGCGATGTTCTCTAACCTAGGCTATCCGGTGTCTCAGACATACATACAGTCCCTAATGGCAATTTATAATGTAAAAGGAGCTTCGAAAATAAATCAAGACAGACAATGAGACGCATTTATTATACAACCTTTTGTAATACAACCGCTATAGTTAAATTCAGGGCCCGTAAAAACGGTTTAACCGGCCGTACTCGAGTTTAACTGCTCGTCATTGCGGCCCACTTGCCGTTTACGACCACGATAGGTAACATACCGGATATATTATTACAAGTTTATTTACGGTTAAAATAGGAACTGGGAACTTCCATGCTGGTCTGATAGTAAAGGAAAAAATAGAATGTATCAGTTGCTTCTCTTCCCGCGCAGATGGTAAAAGCCCATCGAGGGAATGGGCGAAAATAGTAATCATGTTATAGGCGATGCGGCTAGCAACCCATCACTATTTCCACCTATACGCCCACAATCATGCTAAACGTGGCCTTAAGGTTTTGTTATCTTAGGCTCTGTCTACCCCATAAGGGATAAAGACGTGATATATGTATGTATGTATGTAAAATAGGAATCATGTTATAGGCGATGCAGCTAGCAACCCATCACTGATTCTCCTTTCCACCTATACGCCCGCAATCATGCTAAGCGTGGCTTTTAGGTTACCTTAGGCTCTGTCGACCCCGTAAGGGATGAAGACGTGATTTATGTTGCATTGTCATCCGTCCTATATATGTGTACCAAATTTCAAGTCAATCGGAGCAATCGTTGAAGAGTTCCCTCCTGCGGAGACGGTCCTGGCAGGACCACCAGAGCTCTACTACTAGATTATTGTATTGCCAGACTTACAAAAGTATAAAACTTCAGCTTGATCGGATGAAGACATATGAGTTGCAAGATTCCACCCGGACTTATTCATCACAACATAGTATCATCACTACTCACTACATAGTATATAACAAAGTCGCTTTCTCTGTCCCTATGTCCCTATATCCCTATTTCCCTATGTATGCTTATATCACTTTCAACATGAAACTACCGTGAGACTTAATCATTATTACACATAAACGGATAACTCACGTATAAAAAGTCGAGTGATGCTCGACATGTTTCGGACTATTTCGTAGTCCTTTTTCCAAGAGCGCTCGCCCCGGCGGCAGCGACACGAACACTGCGCGCCAGCGCTCTGCTCCCGCATGAACATGTCGAGCATCACTCGACTTTTTATACGTGAGTTATCCGTTTATGTGTAATTATGCTTATATCTTCAAAACTACATAGCGGATTTTGATGCGGTTTTTTTTAATAGATAGAGTGATTCAAGAGGAAGGTTTTTATGTATAATTCTACTCAGACGAAGTCGCGGGCAGAAGCTAGTAACTACATAATATGTAAAATGCAAGTTAATCTAAAGCTTATGAAATATCACGAAACAGCTGAAACGTAAAGTTGAATCGGAAATGAGTCGCATTAAGACGTCATGGTAAAACCTTGCTCTATCTTAAGAATTCACAAGAATAGCTTTGTTTAAAATGTGTTAGGCTACTTAAACGTACTTAAATGTATTTTTTTAGGGGCGCATCTTGTGCCTTAATAGCTTTTCCGCTTGATTTTATTACGCCACATTGTCGCATTAGGCATCGTCTGTAAAGATAATTTTAAATGTGGAAATCACTATCACTATCACTACATAGTATAAAACAAAGTCGCTTTCTCTGTCCCTATGTCCCTATGTATGATTATATCTTCAAAACTACACAACGGATTTTGATGCGGTTTTTTTTTAATAGATAGAGTGATTCAAGAGGAAGGTTTTTATGTATAATTCTACGCAGACGAAGTCGCGGGCAGAAGCTAGTAAATAAATAAAACTTGCAGCTTGAACTTCAGACAGACTCGCAACAAAGCTCATATTATAGCTAATAAGTTTTAAAAAAAAAGTAGTTTTGGAAAAAATAAACATACCATTACGAAGAATAACGTCTGCTAACAATAAAAATAGTTATATTAAGGAAATTAATTTCATGATTACACTAACTATTAACCTTGCTGCTAGCACAATAGTCCCGTCGCCAATTTTGTGTTATTTTAATCGATTCTGCACCAGTTTAGTACAATAAAGAGGCCGTGGCTTAAGTGAAGCCGAGCGAAGGACGAATTTTTAAAGTTTCGCCGAATTCTTTAATGGTTTATTTATTCATTCGGTATTCATTCCTTAATTTTAAAGATTGCCTAACAAACAAACTGATGTTATTATTTGCTCATATTTGGCATGTGTCAGCAAGTTTTTCGGAAGCTTTTTGGAACGTTTTTATTTTCATTTTCACTTTTATCTTGCAAGTCATACATAATACTTGGCCCACTTCCTGTGGTCGTATTCACTGGAAATTCAATACAAGTTATGAAAGAAACATGCCAACAAAAATTACAGACAGCAAAAAAAACTTTAATAAAAATTTTTATTTAATTAGGTATGGACTTATTTTTGATACTAACTCAAAATATACAGATATGTTTCCTTTTAGAATTGCTACACAAAAACACTATAATATGTATAAAGGTACCTATTGTATTCACTGAGTAGGTACACCTCTTTTTTTGCTCAACTTCATTACATTTGTCACAATCAACTAAATTTGGATTTCTAAACGACTCTGAAAATTAGAACACATAGAAAAATTCGAAAAGTAAAGCTATGGCCGGTAATCGAACCCGGATCCTCGTCATTTCGTGACGCTTGCTATACCCCTACACCACCCAGCAGGTGGGCAAGCCTTCGATTTTTTTCTATCTGTTATTAGCTGTCACGTGACCTTGTTACTATGCGAATTTTTGTGGCCAAGCGTCACCTGTTTGAATGTGTCTGTACGACACAATTACAAACACCCGTGGAACATCTACTGCTCACCAGGGACGACGGGCGCTGGATTTCAAATAATAACAAAATTTGGTGTTACCTCGCCGAATCCGGCAACAATTCCCGCCGCTACCAAACCGCTTTTCGGCCACAATGGATGCCGCAAACAGCCGATCAATTACACCCAGCATTAGCATAAGCAGGGCAACCATAACCAGCCATCGCGATTTATCGTACCATTATCGTAATGAATGGGATTAGGCCGCATAAAAGGCTAGATCGACTCTGGTCGTAAACTAGTTAAGGTTGAGTTATACATAAGCTTCTGTAATATAACTTTGTTTGTTAATAAGACTCAAGGAGGGCAAGCGAAAGCAGGGCAGGCAGCTCCTCAGATATAAAGACGTTCAGAAACGTCACCTGAAAAGGTGCGACATCGAGCCTTCTCAGTGGGAGGGTTTCGCAGCACAGCGTCCTGAATGGCGCAGGTCGGTGCAGGACAAGGTTCGCGAGTTCGAGGAGCAGCGTTTAGTTGACCTCGACGCTAAACGTGATGAGTTGAAGACTCGCCAGCCGGTTGCCATTCGCTACCATTATGTCAACGGTGTGCTCACGTGCATTCATCGTGCGCGAGGTTTCACCGCTAAGATCGGCTACATAAGCCATCTTCGGGCGCATGAGCGTCATACTAACTAGGAGTCGAAGTGGTCGCCATGGCCGAAATCGGTCGCAAAGATCATCATCATCATTTTTGTTTGAAGCAGACGTCCCTTAATTGTCGACAAGATAGCACGTGGCGTCAAGTCGAAGGGCATCTAATTAGCCTTTTCCCCTAATTCTACACAATAAAAGTGCCCAACTGCCTTAAAATAGGCAAGCCGGTGGGAATCGAGTTCTATGGACGCAACGCCACTGCAAGATAGTAGTGATCCTGACTAAGAAGCAAGAAGTTTCGAGTTTGAATCCCAGTAGGAGCAGGCATTGTATTTGTAGGTAGGTCCTTTCTTTCTGAGGTAGGCATGGAACATCAAAAACGTATCACAAATTGAAATAGATATAAATCAATCTTGGAACTTTCCAACTACATTCAAATGATGATAGTAGATCTGTGTTAACTTACTTGACTTTATACATCTCTACTATAGACTAATACAATTTAAGGCTCGGGGACCTTATACATCCCTTTTATAAATGTATTTAATTTAAGCAGAATTTAAGTATTGTAATAGCTTAGTGTATTTTATTTTGAAAAAATGACTTTCTGTCTAGTTTTTTGCGGCGCATTCTTCTTGGCAATGATGGTCTTTCCGAATGCGCTGGTAGTTTCAAAAACGATATGTAAAAGAGCCATTGGCGGCCAATTTGCAAAAATAAATTTCGAATTTACTTAAAAATGAATAAAAAGATTTCTAATCTAAATACCGGTTTATTGTTTGCAGGAATGTCACCCCTTAATCAGTTCAATTATGTTTTTCTGTGCCGTTTGCATGTTCAAAATCAAATTAACAACAAACTAACAATTTCCGGTTCGGAACGACAGAAAACCGCAGAAAATCCATCCGATCCTACTAAACATACAATTAGCATAATAAGAGCTCACAAAAACTAAAAAAAAAAACAGTCAATATTCTTGCAAGTAGTGCGATTCAAAGTAGGCACTAGATATGTCTTTAAAATATTTTTTTAACAAGTCCAAATACATACATACATACATACATACAAAAATCACGTCTTTATCCCTTACGGGATAGACAGAGCCTAAGGCAACAGGTACCTACAGGCCACATTTAGCATGATTGTGGGCGTATAGGTGGAAAATGGAATCAAAATAGTGATGGGTTGCTAGCCTCATCGCCTAAACATGATTCCTATTATTTTCGCCTATTCCCTCGATGGGCGTTTACCATCTGCGCGGGTAGAGAAGCAACTGGTACATTCTATGTTTTTCCTTTGCTCCCAGACCAGCATGGAAGACACCAAATACATACATACATAAATAACGTCTTTATCCTTTACGGGGTAGACAGAGCCTAAGGTAACAAGACCTAAAGACCACGTATAGCATGATTGTGGACGTATGGATGGAAAGGGGAATCAAAACAGTGATGAGTTGCTAGCTTGCTAGCCACATGTTCTTGCGAATTAAATAATTTCATTTCATTTCACTCCATTCCATCGCCTATAAAACATGATCCTTAAGATTTTCGCCCAATTCCTTGATGGGCTTATACCATATGCGCGGGAAGAGAAGCAAATGGTACATTCTATGTTTTTTATTTGCTCCCAGACCAGCATGGAAGAACAAGTCTAAATAGCTTTCGGATTTAGCCGAAACCGAGACCCAAGCCGAAGGTCCGATTTCGGTTTCCCCTAGAAATTCAATTTTGGTTGGACACAAGTTTCTTTTAGCACATTGTACCACTCGTCCGATGTCGATTTTTTTTTATTTTTTATATTTACGACGCGACGATAAGACGATAAAAATTTGAAACTCACCATGAGATTTTCGGTGAAGGAAAACTTCACACATCTTTTTTTTTTATATAAGAGGGGGCAAACGAGCAGATGGGTCACCTGATGGAAAGCAATCAACGCCCAGGGACACCTGCAAGACCTGGGGAATCACAAGTGCGTTGCCGGCCCTTTGAGGAACAGGAAGGCTCGACTCGAAGCAATTCGATGGTGTGTGAATATTCATGTGTAATTTTTACAAGCTTTATATATATTTATCTATGCTCGTACCTAACGCGTTTGTCACTAACGGTATCTATTCAATCTATTATTATCCTAGACTTTTGCTCAAGGACGGACGTTTGTCATAGCAATTGATCCGTGAATTGTAATTACAATTTTTATCTTTATCGAAACAGATTAGCGTCTCATTGAGCTCGTTTAGATTAATTAGTTGCTTAAGACGTTTAAATTCAACGCTTAAGAGTGTACACAATGTTACATATAAAACACTAGCCTTCCGTCCGCAGCTTCGCCCGCGATAAATTAATTTTCCCGTAGGAAAAGGTATTTTCCCGCGGTAAAAAGTAGCCTATGTCACTCAGTGATAATGTAGCTTTCCAACGACAAAGGAATTTTTGAAATCGGTCCAGTAGTTTCGGAGCCTATTCAATTCAAACAAACAAACAATCAAATTTTTCTTCTTTATAATATTATTAGTATATTAGTATTAGTATAGATTAGAGATTTTTTTTATGTCTTATAAATATTGGCCCTTTTTCTTTATTTTTTAGCGGCGAGTTTGAATAATGGCAATTATAAAACAAACTACTTTGTCATTCTTACATACATATATATATCACGTCTATCCTTTACGGTGTAGACAGAGCCTAAGGTAACATAACCTGAAGGCCACGTTTAGCGTGACTGCGTCTAGCAACCCATCACTATTTTGATTCCCCTTTCCACCTATAATCATGCTAGATAAGATTAGATTAGATTATTTATTCATTCAATAAAAATTACATCATAATTGTACATTGTCAAGTTAGAAGAATTTAGACTGAAATCGTCAAGAGTAAATAAAATAAAATTAAATAATAGAAATCAATTTGAATATTACAAAAATGTCAAAATCAAAAACAATAATAATAAAGCAATTAGGTACAATTAAATTAATTCTCCGCTAGGGATCGTGGCCTTACGGTTTTGTTACCTTGCGCTCTGTCTACCCCGTAAGGGATAAAGACGATATGTGTATGAATGTATGCTGAATACTATGTTTTAGAGCAGTTATTTCCTACTATTCTTATATCAAATAAATAAATAAACAAATATATATATATGACTCGGGCACAAACATTCGTACCTATTCATCATACAACTGTCTGCCCCTACCGGGATTCGAACCCAGGACCTCTAGCTTCATAGTCAGGGTCACTAACCACTAGGCTGTCCGGTCGTCAACAACATAACAAAAAAAATCGAGCAGTATTTTCACAGGTGTCTTTTATAAATCGGAACCTTACTTACAAATATTCAAACACAAACTTTACTTCTATTTATAACACACCTTCAATTCTAACACTAACAACATTATCTTTCAATCTCCGTATTACGAACTAACTTCAAACTTGGAAGATACCTTCAGACATGATAAGCTTAAACTTAGCACCAGCTACACTAATTATAGAAGTTTGTGTGATTGCATGCCTGCACGTCATCACAAAGGTTGCATCATGGTGTTGAGATTGATGTGTACTATATAGATAGACAAAGGTCACTGGGTGCCAGTGGTGTGGCGTCAAGTATACCAGAAGGCAAGCCGAAGGGAAATTAACTAGCGTTTTCCTCTAATTCTGCACAATAAAGTGCCCAACTGTCTTAAAACAGACAAGCCAGTGGCAATCGAGTTCTATGGACGCCACACCACTGGTGGGTGCTTTGGGATGGAGCGAATGCGAACAAAATTAGGGGAGACCGAGACGAGTTGAGACAGAGGTGAGTTGATACAAAGCCTTTTTCTCTGCACCTGTGACAGTTAGCGAGGTCACAACTTCACACAAACTGTGGAGTGTAGAAAGAGCAACGAATTAGCGAAGTTACCAGCCCGATAAACTGTCACAGTTCAGAAAAATCGGCTTTGTATCAACTCACCTCTGTCTCAACTCTCCTCGGTCTCCCCTACATCATATTTTCATGACTTATAGATAACTAGCGACCCGCCCCGGCTTCGCACGGGTACAATCAGTGTTTCTCTATGTATTATGCATATAAAACTTCCTCTTGAATCACTCTATCTATTAAAAAAACCGCATCAAAATCCGTTGCGTAGTTTTAAATATCTAAGCATGCATAGGGACAGACAGCGGAAAGCGACTTCGTTTTATACTATGTAGCGATTGAACCAATTGGACCGGGAGTTCTGGAGGTTTTGCCCCAGCAGTGGGACAACACAATAGACACGTCCGGGCGATATTGCTCCAAGTGTCAAAATGTCCAAGAGCTCCAGATATGCAGATGCCATAAAGACCACAAGGCAATTTGGTTTGAGTGTCAAATTGCCCGATAATGTCCAGATGCCATATAGATACATACATACATACCGTCACGCCTCTTTCCCACAGGGGTAGGCAGAGACTACTTTGTTCCACTTGCTACGATCCTGACATACTTCTTTCGCTTCATCCACATTCATCAATCTCTTCATACATGCTCGTCGGTTTCGGTACCTGACCTGACCTTTTTTCCAAAACGTCTCCTATTTGGTCTCGAAACGTCCTTCTAGGCCTTCCCCTCCCAACGTTACCATTCACACTATAGCCATATAGACCACTGGTCAATTCAACGAGAGTGTTAAAATGTCCGGGAGTTCATAATATCCAGATACCATAAAGACAGTGGTCAACTTGTCCGGTGCTATTACAGTGCAATAGAATTTAAAAAGACCTTCGGGTCTGTTTTGGTGTCTCACTCCCGCTCATGAGTTTGATACTTGAATCGGCTAATCGATAGCACGGACTGTATAAATAGATAAATAAATAACGATTTCACACTACATGTTTCTCCTAGAAGAATGATACACACGAAAAGACATACGCGCAAAATGACACATACCTAGTTTCTTAGTTAGAACTAACAACTCCCTCCCCCCTCCCTCGTCCCTGGTAAGCAGTAGATGTTCCACGGGAGTTTGTAATTGTGTCGTACAGACACATCATTCAAACAGATGACGCTTGGCGACAAAAAATCGCATAGTAAGGTCACGTGACAGCTAGTTGCTATGGGTGGTGTAGGGGTATAGCACGCGTCACGGAATGACGAGGATCCACGTTCGATTCCCGGCCATAGTTCCGACCGTTAAAAAGTTATTGAATTGAATTAAAAAAATACATACATACATACATGCATAAATCACGTATTTCTCCCTTACGGGGTAGACAGAGCCTAAGGTGAAAAGACCTAAAGGCCACGCTTAGCGTGATTGTGGGTGTACAGGTGGAAAAGGGAATCAAAATAGTGATGGGTAGCTAGCCGCATCGCCTATATGATTCCTATGCCCACTCCCTCGATGGGCTTTTACCATCTGCGCGGGAGGAGAAGCAACTGGTACATTCTATATTTTTACTTTACTCCCAGACCAGCATGGAAGCAAATTAAAAAAGTCTAACAAACAAATGGAATTTTCAATTATTAAGGGTTCATACCTACATGAAACAAAGTTATTTGAAGGATCAAATATTTTCACGAAACCCTGCCATTATTCTCGATAACAGCTACGAATAAGGAAACAAATACTTCCGAAACTTTTTTATGACATCCCGCCAACAGCGTTTAGGAAACAGACCTTGTATTCCGAAATTAGATTATCATATCCTACAAATATTATAAATACGAAAGTTTGTGACATTGTGAGTGAGTGAGTGTGTATGTTTGTTCCTTTTTCACGCGCAAACTACTGGACGGATTTGGGTAAAATTTGGAAGGGAGATAGTTGATACCCTAAATTAACACACAGGCATTTTTCCCGTTGATTCCCCTTTCCACCTATATACGCCCACAATCATGCTAAACGTGGCATTTAGGTCTTGTTTATTTGACGGTGAAGGCGTTTTAGAAATCCACTGAACTTTTTTTTTCTATCTTTCTTCTCATACTTTGTTTTACTTTGACTAGTAGAGACTTTATACATCTCTACTATAGACTAATACAATTTAAGGCTCGGGGACCTTATACATCCCTTTTATAAATGTATTTAATTTAAGTATTTTAGTAGCTTAACGTATTAAAAAAAAAGACTTTCTGCCAAGTTTCTTGCGGCGCATTCTTCTTGGCAATGATGTTCTTTCCGAATGCGTTGGTAGTTTCAAAACAGACAAGTAAAAGAGCCCTTGGCGGCCAAATTGCAAAAATAAATTTATAATTTTTAAATTTTTTGTTACCTTAGGCTCTGTCTACCCCGTAAAGGATAAAGACTTGTTTTATGTGTGTGTCCCTTTGAATTAGGACATACAGTACATGTGATAAAAAAAACATTCGTCGATACTTCCGCATACAACCCCGCCTTCGCATCATACATATGTTCCGCCGTCTCGCCCGGTGCCAGGCACGGTGAGGTGTGAACTCGAGCGTCGGAATTACCCCCCCCTTTGACGGCCAATTTAATTTCGGCGCTTTGTGGCGAGTCAGCACGATGAACGTCACTCAAAGTTTAATTTTAATGCACTGACAGTCAAATAGGCAGCTAATACAGGCTACAAGCTCGCCTATCTAAGACGTGCTTAGACACACTGATACGAGCTTTCACAGCTTATAATCATAGGCAAAGTGACAGGAAAAAGAGCTGTTGGGCGCAGGACGAAATCCTACATATACATACATACATAAATCACGTTTTAATCCGTTGAAAGAACAATCCGAAAAGTAAAGCTAAGGCCGGAAATCGAACCCGGCTCCTCGTAATTCCGTGACGCGTGCTATACCCCTACACCACCCATAGCAGGTGGGTAAGCTTTCGAATCTTTCTATCTGTTACTAGCGGTCACGTGACCTTGTTACTATGCGAATTTTTGTCGCCAAGCGTCATCTGTTTGAATGATGTGTCTTGTCTTGTCATCATGTACTGCTCGAAATGAATTAAAAAACTGGACTCCCTGATATTTCAGTCCGCTGATCCAACCCCCTGTAATTAACTAAGCAAGAAACCGTCCCACGGCCTCTCGTGCTAGCCACCCTACTCCAAACCTAATGAACTATTGCTTTAATTAGAAATGCCAATATTTTGGAATGGATTCAAAACGGATTCCGTGTCAGTCGGGCTACAACACCGCACTGCAGCTACCCGCATGCAAGGAAGATTTATTACTTTATTTACTTAGTTTTCGTTCAACAAGGCAGTTTAGACTTCGAATTTATCACTTAGCTTAGAAATCAGAATAAGTTATGCTCGTAAATTTGGTCACGAAAAATTCGGTAGGTAAGGTAACGTTAAACAAATAAAAGCACTGATCACAGGTTTTCAAGAATATAATATTCCCAAGACTAAATAAAAAAAAACAATATCTATTTTTGCAAGCCAAGGCCGCCAAGGGCTCTTTTACACGTCTCTTTGGAAACTACCAGCGCATCTGGAAAGACCATTATTGCCAAGAAGAATGCGCCGCAAGAAACTTGGCAGAAAGTCATTTTTTCAAAATAAAATACATTAAGCTACTACAACGAACGCTATTTTTAATACGACCATCGCGGGAAGAAGCCACGCAGGAATCTCTGCCTGTGTCAGACCACAGACTTTAGCGTTAGCACACACACACACACACACACACACACACACAAATCACGTCTTTATCCCTTACGGGGTAGACAGAGCCTAAGGTAACAGGCCACATTTAGCAAGATTGTGGGCGTATAGGTGGAAAATGGAATCAAAATTGTGATGGGTTGCTAGCCTCATCGCCTATAAAATGATTCCTAATGATTTTCGCCCAATCCCTCGATGGGCTTTTACCATCTGCGCGGGAAGAGAAGCAACTGGTACTGGAAGCGTTAGGCTACAAGGTAACGTTCAGAAAACAGGCTAACAGTATTTAAATAAATTTGACACCAATGGATGATTATTTTAAAAGTACTTGATCATTTTTCTATTAATAGGAATAACCGTCCTTAGCTACAGAAAAAAATACAGATTTTTCTGTTGATCCGTATATTTTATAAAAATAAAAACATTTTACTCAGTCACTTGTCGGTGCCACAACGGCAGACAAGAAGTGCGTCCATAACATAACAAATTAAAAAAAAATGGCTGCTTGAATCTGTGGTACACAACCATAACATACCGAGGTAACATTTGATTAAATAGGGCGTTACGATGCGATGGGCTATATTAATGAACAAAAAACAAGCAAGGTATATATTTTGTTTATTAGGTATATTGTTTGTTAATAAGTTTGACAACCAATTTGTGAAAGCGATCGGCTGAGACACACCCAGGAAAAAAGGCCCTTCTCGGCCTACTTACGGAATAAACATGTTATCATGTTTGCAGTCAGTGTTTGACACTTCAAACACACAGTGTGGGAGCGCCACAAGACACCGCCTATTGACTGTAATGATTAGAATTCGTTTGTTAACTCACAGTACTGTTCTGTGGTTATTTTTAAACGTTTTGTTTATTTTGGTAGTACAAAATTCCAGACGAACTTGCAGGCAAAAGGTATCGTTAACAATAATTTCGTGTGCACATTTTTTTCAGATTTCAGTATCCATTAGGTACAGTTAATTGAAGTCCCTGGGTGCGGCAGTGGAACTGTTTGCATGTCACGGTCGAATAGCCAGATCGGCTGAACCACTGCTATTGTCGGTTCACGCGTCGCCGATTCTGATTAGTTACGCCTTTCGTATTATCCACCATAATGTGTACACCTCACCTATGGTACAAATAATAATATCATCATCATCATCATCATCATCAGCCTATGTTAGTCCACTGCTGGACATAGGCCTCCCCTAATGAGCGCCATAGCGCCCTGTCTTTAGCTTGACGCATCCAGCATCTGCCTGCCAGCATATAATAATATATATAGCCTTTTTATTCCGAATTCGCTACAATTTCAATAAGTATGTTGTTGTTGTTGTTTATTATTAAACTAGCTTCTGCCCGCGACTTCGTCTGCGTAGAATTATACATAAAAACCTTCCTCTTGAATCACTCTATCTATTAAAAAAAACCACATCAAAATCCGTTGTGTAGTTTTGAATATATAAGCATACATATGGACATAGGGACATAGGGACAGAGAAAGCGACTTTGTTTTATACTATGTAGTGATAGTCGCGTAATTCGGCGTACCTCATGCATAGGCCTCCTCCGTGTATTGGGGGGTACAAATAGCGTCATATAAATATACGTCGTTTGAACCAAATAGGCCAAATATGTATACCGAGACTTGACATAAAGCCTCTTCTGATATATTTGGACACTATATCACATCACATCTCATTTTATATGTAACTTATACTTATAGCTATTGGGCATATACATTAGAAAAAAGTATCACATTTCTTAATATGCTTCCATGCAGGTTTGAGAGCAAAGAAAAAACATAGATTATACCAGTTGCTTCTCTTCCCGCGCAGATGGTAAAAGCCCATAGAGGATATGGGCATAGGAATCATGACTTTTATAAGTGATGCGGTTTTTTTCTACGAAATTGATTGTGCATATTCTCTTATATTTGTGTGTCTTGCAAAAAGGAATAAATGTCTTCTTTCTTTTTTTCTACATCATCCCTACCACAGGCTATATATAATTGGCATTGTTCATTTTTTTTAGTATGCTCCAATTCGAAAACCATTTCGAGGAAAACCATCAATTATCATATTTATTTGAATCGTTTTATCATTTATAAAGCTCCTTGACATAAAAAATAGCTAATTTAAATTTAATTTAATAAATACTATAAAATTGCATGATTTACATTATTATAATATTACATATTGACATTTAAATTAGATTAAGTGATAAATTGTTATTGTGTGCCCTTGCAGGGCGTCATGGACTGACCAATCATTTGTAACATCTTTTAATATAATGTACATGACATTACAATGTAATAATAAATAAATAAATAAATTATCCGATTTATCTTGTCCGATTTCAAAAATACTTAATGATTGCAGATATTTTTGTAAAAGTACTTTGAACCTTTGTTTGACCGAACGACCGGGTTTTTAGACAGAATCCAGCATCGAATGTTTGCCACAAAAATGAAAAAAAAAAGTTTGGCTACGGCAACTGTCACGTGTCACTGTCAAATCTACAAAACCATAGACAAAGCCGTTTTTTTTATAGCCAGCCGAACGAAGGCGATTGGGATTCTGTCTAAATTCACGAATTATCAAACAGCGAAAAAATATTTATTATTAATTAACAAAGCTATGTAAAAGCATAATATTCAAATTCGTTGCTTGAAATAGTCCATTTTATCAAATAAAGGTGTTAAAAGCACAGCTTAAAAAAAATTAACAATGCCAATTCCGCACGGACAAAGCCGCGAGCAATAGCTAGTTCCCAATACGTTTCTTTATACGTATTAAGCGCACAATCGACTAAACTAACCTTTAGTTATCTATTAGTCGATCGGTGACGCGTTGTTAGGTCGATAAGCTGCGACGACGTGCTCCCTATCGCGGTGACATAGAGTTCAAAATGATAACCGTCACGGTGGACAGGTATCACAGGTATTGACATATGAAGTTTCTGTTAACCATGTTATAGATATAGTTATGTTGAGACGTTGCTTTGTTAGGCTATATTTAACTAAAAAATAAATCACGTCTTTATCCCTTACGCGGTAGACAGAGCCTAAGGTTACAAGACCTAAATGCCACGTTTAGCATGATTGTGGGCGTATAGGTGGAAACGGGAATCAAAATAGTGATGTGTTGCTAGATCGCATGATTCCCAATCCTAAGATTTTGGATGGACTGTTACCATCTGCGCGGGAAGAGGAGCAACTGGTACATTCTATGTTTTTCTTTACTCCCAGACCAGCATAGAAGAACCTCTGAGTTTTCGGAATTTATGTGCGAAATTACATTTCAAATTTACCATGAGCTTTTCGGTGAAGGAAAACAACGTGAGGATATCTGCACACTGGGCCCGCGTGGGAATTATAGCCCAAGCCCTCTCATTCTGTTAGGAGGCCTATGCCCAGCAGTGCGTATATAGACTGGAGATGATTATAATGATAATTTAGGTTTATTATGTCGCGAGTTTATGCTGGGTTGCCAGTTTACGTAATGTAACGAGGGTTTTACTACACTTTGCAAAGATTCTGACATTGGTAATGTCATGCCAGGGCTGGCAACACATAAAGAAATTAACCAATAAGAGACAAGCTATATCTTATACAAGACTAGATATTGCCCGCGACTCCGTCTGCGCAGAATTGCTATCACTATAGTATTAAACAAAGTCGCTTTCCGCTGTCTGTCTGTCCCTATGTATGCTTAGATGCCTTAGATCTTTAAAACTATGCAACGGATTTTGATGCGTTTTTTTAATAGATAGTTTACCACTAGAGGCGCTAGTGTCCCGTGAGCTCCAATAACATTCACCTTTCACTGATTGTGGCGGGCTTCGTGACATAAATTATAATTTCTTTGACTCACCTGTTGAAAAGTGATCTTCGTGAAATTATCGCAAATATGGATTATTTGGCGATGAATGTGAACGCTTTGAAAGCGGAATTAAGAAAATAGGCGCAAATAAGCGGCCTCAAAATTAAAATTAAAGATAGTTACTTATAATTAATAAACTTAATGAGATTAAAGATTTAAAACTTTTTTTCGGCGCCGATCTTATAAAGTCGCCTTTGACAGCTATACCTCTGGACCTTAGTCAACAGTGGCGCCAGCTAGTGAGCAAAAAAACGATAGTCCCCATTCGAGCGGCTCTTCGTTGTATGCGGTAACCTGGTGAACCCGATTTTTTATAAAAACACATGCGAAAAACCCACTCGTAAGTGGTGTGATACTGTGCTGAATTAAACATACGAGTAGCTTAGAAGATATGTACAGTCAAAGGCATAAATATATCGTGGCCAGGACGTCAAAAATATCTATACACCTTTATGCCAACAATAAGGTCAGTGATACATTATATTTGACATTATTTGTATAGATGATGAGTGTATCGATATTTATGTTGTCGACAATACAGTCGGCTTATTGCCTAACTCGCTCGCAATCGCCATCGTGTTCATTTTGACAGCTCATGTATGGGCTGACAATTGGCATCGGAATCAGCTAGCTGTCACATTCATACAAGAACTGTCAAAATTAACACGATGGCGATTGCGAGTCGGAAATTTTATTGGAACCGTAGTTATGTAGCAACATACATAAATCACATCTATATCCCCCACGGGGTAGACAGAGCCCAAGGTAACAAGACCTAAAGGCCGATTGCTGGCGTATAGGTGAAAAAGTGGAACCGAAATAGTGAGAGGTTAGCCGCATTGCCTATAACATGCTTCCTAAGATTTTCGCCCGGTCCGCCGCTGAGCTATAACCGCCGGCGCGGGAACAGAAGCAACTGGTTACATTCTATGTTTTTTCTTTGCTCCCAGCCGCGGAAGTGCTAGGAATCATATTAGACTACAAGCCCATGGACAAAAACAACATGTGAAATGAACCAGCGTGAAACACGCTTAGAAGGCTGTTACTATACCATAAAATAACTCTGAGCGCTATGCCGTCTTTTCTGAGCTGTACATTTATGGAATTTCTCAGGTACAAGTGAGGAATTACGACTAATTATTAATTTACGGCGTTTTTATAGCTTATAGATGATTAAAAATAAATGTTGAAAGACCTAGTGGCGCTTTAAAGTGGTGGTGCCGGAAGTTAGAGAGCCTGGTAGAGATCGCTCTGTAGCGATAAGGCCGCCTATTGTTACCTTGTAATATTCTGTATACCTTTTTTCTGTTTTGGTTGTTATATGTGGTGTTCAATAAAGAGTTATTGTATTGTATTGTATTGTTAGTGCAATTTTTTTTTTCAATGTATGGGAAAAAATCTGTACCGCTCAGAAAAGACGGTATAGCGCTCAGTTATTTTATGATATAGTAACAGCCTTCAAAGCGTGTTTCACGCTGGTTCATTTCACACGTTTTTTTGTCCATGGGCTAGTAGTCTATAACTTTTTTCAGCACAACCCTGTCTAGTATTGTTTACACACGGCCAAAAATAGATTTTATTCAACATTCGATATTACGATATGCCTATAGCTGCCTAATGAGCGCATTGCGACTTATGTTAATACTGGCGGTATGGTCGCCAGGCACGGCATCGCCAATACGGGATGACGCCAACTAGTCATTGTTAACGGTAAAAAACCGGTAACGCTTTTGCGAACTTTATCGGTTTCATTTGGGTGTTATATCCGTAATGCAAAACTCGTAGCTCTATGGTTTATTTAGGCGTGGAAGCATAAAATGTGTAGTACTAGCTTCTGCCCGCGACTTCGTCCGCGTAGTCAGACTTAAGAAGTGTAATTACTTCTAAACGACACTGGAAAATTAGAACGCGTGCTATACGCGTCACGGAATGACGAGGATCCGGGTTCCATTCCCGGCCATAGTTTTACTTTCGGATTTTTCTGTCCTAATGTTTAGTGTCGTTTAGCAATTTAATTTCTAACAGTAAAACCATAAAAGTAAACATAAAAAATCAAGAAGTAAAAATTCTTCATTCATTTGATAGCACTTTAAAAAGTGATGTTGATAGTATATTCTGCAATAATTATTTACGCGCGACTCTAGACAGCTACGAACTTTGACATGTTCGTCGCTATCCCGCGGGAACTGTGCCATTTTCCGGGATAAAAAGTAGCCTATGTTTTAATCTAGGGTACCAGCTATCTCCGTTCCAAATTTGGTCCAAATCCGTTCAGTCGTTTCAGCGTGAGGAAGGAACAAACATACACACTCACTCACTCACAAACTTACGTATTTATAATATTAGTTAGATTTATCGTGGTGCGAAACCAAATTAAATCAGTACGAATCGGACAAGCGCATAAAGCCGATGAACCTCGTCTCGTCTAGGCATGGAGCAAACAACCTAATAGACTGGAAATGTCACATATAATATCACATAAAATGATATTACATCTCATCATCATCATCTCCAGCGTCTACGTCCCGCTGCTGGCCACAGGCCTCCTCTCACAATGAGAGGGCTTGGGGCTACAGTTCCCACGCGGGCCCAGTGCAGATTGGGAACACACACCATTGAATTACTTCGCAGATGTGCGCAAGTTTCCTCACGATGTTTTTCCTTCAAGGTTTCGCCAGTTTGAAATTAAGTAAAATTACTAAAGCATTGCATAAAAGCCGGGTATTAAAGTGATATACTGATATTATAGACCCGATAGCTTTTAAGTAACTAAGTTCGGAAACTTTCGTAACACCTTTTAGTCCCGCACATAATAATTTGGGGGTCAATGATATTGCGGACTCACGTTAACTTCGTTTAACGTGCAAGCGTTCCTTGCGCAGACGAGGGGTGAGAAGGCGAACTCGGTGCTCGCACCCGATCCCTTGAGGCCAGCGGGAACGGTAACGGGGCATTACCAACCTGCATTGCACGATCTCAATGTCTAAGGGAAGACGGGCCCAGCGTGCGGTGCCTCCCCTTGGCGCGTACCTGGCAGAAGCCGGGGCCACCGGGGGGGCGTTTGTGGAGAAACCCTTGGCATCCCACTGCGTCCCCATCACACAGGATTGAGGCAACGCTGGAGATTTGATAGTTTGGGTATACATCTTCGGCGGGGAGTCCCACATACCTTTAGGCATCCCCGTGCCTAGGCCATCCATATAGATTTCCTCTCAATTAAAAAAAAGGTGCAAAAGACCTTTTTTCATGGTGTGGAAAATGCGCCTTATGCATCCGCCCGGTACAAGTTTACCGGGGGTATGTGGGGCTCTCCCGCGACGGCAGGCATACCCACTAAAAACCACACGGATTCCCTATTCGGTCGTATGTGAGGCGTTACGGGAGCACTCGGTGTCACCGCGACGCCCCACGACCACCGGGATGGGGTTCCCTCTTCGCGGCACATGCGCAATGCAGGTTTGGGACTGTGTAAAAGACCTAGCTTGGGTAAACGCGAGGGCTACGTCGCGCGCGAGAGACTACCCATCTCTTTCTTACTCTTCGTTGTAGATAGAGATGCGTAGTCTACCTCTCGTGCTAGTTAGAGCAGTTCACTGACCTCGCTGCCATCTTGCTGCGCGTTGCACTTGCTGATGTTGAGGGTGCCGGAGATGAAGTCGTTCTGGACGTCCACCACCAGGAACGCGCTGATAGGCCGCACTATCTGCAACAGATGACTACAATCATTTCTGTAACGGGGTCTAGGGGGCATATCCAGGGGGGGGGGGGGTTCAAACGTCACATTTTCTCAGTTTTTTTCGTACGTGTTGTTGCTTAAACGCACCGTCAACGTCTTTTACGCACCGGTGTGGTCGCACCTTTATTAGTAAAACTTATTATGAATAACTCTTGGTCTAATCTGGGAGCAAGGAAAACACATGGTAAAAGTCGATCGAGGGAATGAGCGTAAGTCTTAGGAATCATGTTATAGACGATGTGGCTAGCAACCCATCACTATTTTTATTCCCCTTTCCACCTAAACGCCCACAATCATGCTGAACGTGACCTTGGTCTTGTTACCTTAGGTCTATCCCGTAAGGGCTAAAGACGTGATTTATGTATGTATGTATTTATATGAAAACCTTGGTAAGGTCAGCCCCTAAATGTGCTAAATGTGGCCTGTAGGTACCTGTTACCTTAGGCTCTGTCTACCCCGTTAGGGATATAGACGTGATTTGTGTATGTATGTATGTATGTCAGTCCCTGTTTAAGTATACCTTAAGTATCAACTTTTTCATACTTACATACATACATACATATACAAATCACGTCTTTATCCCTTTATCCTTTTTCATACTTACTGCAAAGAAAACTGGATAGGTAGGGGAGACCGAGGCGAGTTGAGACAGAGGTGAGTTGATACAAAGCCTTTTTCTCTGCACCTATGACAGTTAGCAAGGTCACAACTTCACACAAACTGTGGAGTGTAGAAAGAGCAACGAATTAGCGAAGTTACCAGCCCGATAAACTGTCACAGTTTAGAGAAATCGGCTTTGTATCAACTCACCTCTGTCTCAACTCGCCTCTGTCTCCCCTACTTAAATGTCTAGTACGATCAACGAATACATACACGGTTGACTTTAAATATTGATTAGAAATAGTACAATAATTATAAAACGTTATTAATAATTATTACCACCATGACCAAATAAGTCAAACATTGCAGTTTATTTAAAAGTTAGTTGGAAAACACGGGACATGAATGGTAAAAGCCCATCGAGGGAATAGGCGAAATAGACTACAGGCCCACGTACAAAAAATGTGGGTCATATGAACCACCAGGTGACGTATATAGGACGATATAAGAGCATAAAATAATAAGATTCAGCACTATGCCGTCACTTGTAAGCTGTCCAACTGGGTGCTGGTGAGAATTCAAAAGTGCAGGTAGAGTGAGTACATTTTGGTCATATGTTTTTGTACGGCATTTTTACCATCGATAGATCCATGAAAAATAATAAGAAAGCGCGCAGTGCCGTAAAAAAATGGTGCGCCACAAAGTCGGTATTTTTTTTGATTTTCTGACAATTTCCAGGGTAAATTTGGTCATTTGATTCTGTACGGCATCAGTTTCATACTTTTCAATACAGCTTCTAATCCATTATTCCGCAACGCCGTACAAAAATTGTGCGACAAGGGGATAAAATCGAGGGTTGCAACCCCCTCTCTTTGCGTGGTCCGGGGGGTGCACATTTAGCACTTATGGGCATAAGGGATGCAGAAGTGATTCGTCATATGTCGGAGCATCGCATACCAAACATTGTTATTTTGATGACGGAGCATTAAAAGTGAGCACGTGAAGGCCGCAATTCAGTTTATGACAGCGATAAGCAATCAATCGATGCGCGATAAGTAATCCGCGACGAATTCAGGGAATGATTAAATTACTCGCAGATTGATTGTAATCAAATCACGACCAGCCTCCGTTTAGTTTGTTTACTACAAACAGACATACATACAGTCAAGGGGATAAATATATGCCATCATGGGCCCGATTTTTGAAAGCACATCACTCGAAAGTGGTATAAATCAGCTTGAAATTTTGAAGCAGATATCTTCATCCGATTGAGCTGAACCAAACTCCAAAGAGCCAAACTTGGGCATGGCAAAAGAAGCATGAAAGTAGAATAAATGCAGTAGAAATGAGAGTGTTAAGGAGTATGGAAGGTGTATCACTGAAAGATAGAATCAGGAACAGTGTGATAAGGGAACGTGCTGGTGTGAAAGTGGATATAGTGACTAGGATAGAAAAAAGTATGCTTAGTTGGTTTGGGCATGTTAGAGCGGATGGATCAAAGTAGACTAACTAAACAGATCTATATGGGGAGTGTGAATGGTTACGTTGGGAGGGGAAGGCCTAGACGGACGTTCCGAGACCAAATAAGAGATGTTTTGGAAAAAGGTCAGGTCAGGAGTACCCGAAACCGACGAGCATGTATGAAGAGATTGATGACTGTGGATGAAGCGAAAGAAATATGTCAGGATCGTAGCAAGTGGAATAAAGTAGTCTCTGCCTACCCCTGTGGGAAAGAGGCGTGACGGTATGTATGTATATGTATGTATGTATTGAGCTGAAATTTTGCATACTAGTGTATGTCAGACGACAATACAATAATCTGGTAGTAGAATTCCGGTGATCCAGCCAGGACCGTCTCCGCAGGAGAGAACCTCATCAATGACAATGCAAGTATAGTGAACAAAAAGTACAGTCAGCAAAAAAAGTTTGTGGCTAAAATTACATTTTTAGGTTAGGTTATTCACACGTAAGCAGACGTTTTCATGCGTTAACTTGAATATCCTTTAGCGTGTTGAAGGAGCTCAGCCGCGCTAGCACGAGAGCGCACGAAAGTCGCGTTGCGCGCGAGTTGGACTACCCGTCTCTTTCTTGTTGGTACAGTAAGAAAAGGACGGGCAATCTATCTCGCGCGCGATTTGACTCTTGTGCGCTCTCGTGCTAGACGTGCAGGATGTACTTACAACTTTGATCCAGTGGTTCCAGCAGAAAGTGAACTCTTCTTTATCGATGAACCCGTCGCCATTCCTGTCGAACACCTGGAAGATGTGGCGCGCGCGCTCCTCCGACAGCGGGTAGATGTGCCCCTTGTCGTTGCGGAACAGAGCTTTGCAGATCACACGGAACTCCGAAAAGCTCAGCTTACCATCGCTGGAAACAATACTTTTGGTGAGCTTTATCGTGCGCGATAGTGGCGTAACTATAGGGTGGCAGGGGTGGCAAAATGCCAGGGGCCCCTAGCTCTACGGGGCCCCGAACTGGCTTGGTTTAGAGCACAGAAGGGACGCTGATGCACTTCTTTATATTGAGGATGGAGCCCCATCTGACGAATTTGCCACGGGCCCCAGACGTTATAGTTACGCCACTGCGCGATAGACTAACCCCCTCATTCATAAACGCTCTATAGGCTTCTGCTAACTTAGCAATCGTTTGTCCTTATCTCTCACTTTGACATTTACCTTTCACAGATAAGGACAAACGATTGCTAAGTTAGCAGAGGCCTATAGAGCGTTTATGAATAAGGGGGTTGGTCTTTCTAGAACGAACAGTAATGCTGCTGCTACATTGTCGCGCGAAGGTTCGCGTCGCGTTGTCGCTATGAAGTTCGCGATACAACGAACCATCAAGGTGGCCGGATGACCTGGTTTAAGTCGCGGGTTCACGCAAGCCGCTTCCAACGGAAGCAAGAGGTATATGGGTGAGGCCATGTCCTATATATGATGATGATGATGATGATGATTATACAACGAATACGAACTACATGGCCACAGTATTCTATCCTAGCCTTTTAGGCTCGTCTGTTGTGGGTGTCCACGGGTGTGGGGGTGGGTGTTGTGGGTGTTACCATCAGGTTCAGGTTGTTGGTCAACTGGCTCGTTGGCCTTCCTTGTCGTATATAAAGTGGTCACCTGACGGTAAGTTGTCCTTATCACCAGCCAGAGACACCGAAGTTTGCCGTGAGCCGTCCTCATAAAACAGACTTTTAACTTTACACGCGAGAGTTGTCGGGCTCGAAATAGACTACCCATCTTTATATTATTATATGTTTTAGAAAGAGACGGGTAATCTTGGTGCGGCTACGTTATCGGGATTCGGCGAATGTTCGACTCGCAGTTCGCTATAATGCAAAACATTCGGCCGAACTCGAATAGCTCGGGCTCCCGTCAGTTATTTACCACATACACACAAATCACGTCTATAACCTTCACGGGGTAGACAGAGCGTAAGGTAACAAGACCTAAAGGCCACATTTAGCACGATAGCAACAAATATTAGGCAACAAAGACAACCGCTAAGGGAAATACTATGACACTGCAACACTTCAAAAATCATGTGTTTGCACTGCTATCTGTG
This sequence comes from Pandemis corylana, assembly GCA_949127965.1. Taxonomy (NCBI): domain Eukaryota; kingdom Metazoa; phylum Arthropoda; class Insecta; order Lepidoptera; family Tortricidae; genus Pandemis; species Pandemis corylana. The sequence goes on along the minus strand of OX421869.1, from coordinate 12,435,526 downwards.
ATTCACTGGTTATTCATACCTATGAGTTATGACAACATATGACCATGACTGTGTGACATGTAGGTTTCTGCTTTATAACAATAGGTACATAATTTACTTATTTACTTGCTAAAACATGTAGCTTCAAACAATGATAATCGAAGACTTATTTAAAATATTCTTGTTTTGCAGCAGAGTTCATAGTTCCTTCATCTATATGTATAAAAATGAATTGCTGTCTGTTTATCTCGCTAAAACTAGAATGGCTGTACTGGCTTGAATAATTTTGGTTTTGAAAATAATTTGCTGAAGTGCTAAAACTGCTAAGATAAAACTAATAATTGAGAGAGAGTTAACCTCATTTAATATTTACCTTCTTATACACATACATACATACTGACACACCTATTTCCCTCGTTTTATAACTAGTTTAAGGAACATAAATGTTAATGTAAGTAAAATGTATATAAAAAAAACTAATAGATGGAGAAATCATCTTGGGATTTTTATCTCCTCACAAATGGTTTGATTCACTTGAAATTTAGGGGATGAATAAAGCACAAAATGACACTGCAATAATCAAGTACCATCAGCAAAAAAGGTGTTTTAAATAAATGTAATTTTCACAAAACTTACTCTTGGCATACATTTTATAACATAATTTTTAAGCTTAAAACAGTATTTCATAATCACTAGTTAGTAATAAAGTTACTAATAACTCCTTAAATTAAGTTTGCCAACATTATAGCCCTGGCACCAGTTTGTGTTATAAAAGTCAAAAGTATGTGTAACTGAAATAGAATGACAAAAACATACTTTGAATTGCTAAATGAATGTTGGTGATTTAATTATTTGACATGAAGTGTAAAAAATACGACTGCGTAATGATAGGTGAATATTGTTGACCTTAGCACTTTTATTCACCAGTTTCGAATAAAGTTGCAAATATCGAATGAACTAAGTAACTTTGAAGAACATTTTAAAACTTCTAAAACTTAAAACTTCACAACTTTGTTTCAGCATTTTCCAGTCACAAAAGTTAGTTTTAAGTTAGGATTTTTTTTTCCTCCTGAAAATTAACTTATCATTCATGAGTGGAGTGCCTAAGTTAGCGTCTATAACACGTACCCATCCTTGTCGAAGGTATCATAGCAAGCGTCCATATCGAACAAACAATTGTCGTCAAGTGGCGAGCCGTTGGCAACCTCCGACATCGTAGGTTGGATCGAAATAAGCTTCTCGCCGCTCGGGCACTGCCTTATATACCGGTCGAGCTTCATACTACTTCAGTAACTAACCTAGACAACACGCACCAAAACAATCGTGTAAAACCTTGTAATGGTTATAAAACACTTATTTTATTGCTTGTAAATTGAATATATTTGTTTCAGATGAGTAGCCGCTTAAATAATACAAATTTTATTTCAGGTTTTTATGAAAATAAATTATTATGAAATCGGGCAAGCGAATGTTGTTAATTTCATTGAAACGTCATTGTGACGTTCGAAACACGTTTCGTTACCACGTCAGTTGTTGAATAATTTAAGTCAAAATGTATTGTTATGTTTGTATAAAACAGACACCTAATGGACTGAAATATTTCTTTAAAAATTCTCAATTGAAGAAGTTGATCTTTCTTTGACTGAAATTTAGAAGCTGAACTGAATATCTAAACGCTTTCTCACTCATTCAAAATTTTTTATAATCTGTAGTCATTGTGGCGTTTTTCATGCTACAATTTTTTTTAATGATGCCGTCTAAAAGGTGGCCTAACGAATTCATTTGGCCAGTTTAGATGGTTTAGAATATATAATAAACTGGCCTAAAGATCGCTGCCGTTGGGCCAGTTTAGATGATTATAGTAAAGAACAGAACAGACGACGCAACAAATAACAGTAAAATATAAATAATTTTAAGTGAAATGTAAACTTTTAAACAAACGAAAAACTTCTGTAACTTGTCATTCGCTTCTTCATTCAACATATTCATTCCATTCATTCATTCAATTCAATTCACATTCGTTCTTTTCTTTACCGCGAGCGTCTGCAAAAATATTCTCTCATGTTTCTCTTATTCTAAATATATACTCAAATTACGTATTATTGGAACTTGATAGTAATTTAATAGTGTCGGAACAAGGTGCCGACAAGTTTTAGAACGTTCTGCAGTCGTGGCGTAGTGTAACTCAAGCGTGTTGTTTTAGCACACCTTCGAGGAGTTGGTAAACTGGTAAAGATGGTTATAGAGAAAGTGCATGGTCTCCAGGCCACTAGTATGAGTCTGAACGACCGTTTTACCATGTTGGGGTCGGCGCCGCCGCCCAGGCCTCGAACGCCGCGCCGGCGGCCGTCGGTTGGAAGTTTGTTAAACCATAACATGAAGTTTAATCAAAATCAGAATTTGATAGAACAACTTGCACGCCGGTTGGAACAGCAAGCCAAGAGGGTAAGTAGTGTATCTTTTTAACAAAACTTGCAGACCTTGCAGTGTATATGTTGATCCTGTTACAGGATGAAACAGGATAGAATCATACAGGATTCCTGTCATCTGTATATTGTGGAAATAACTCATGTTCTCTATAAGACTAACTTTCTAAATCTTTATCATGTACAAAGTTACAGTGACTATTTTTATGCAAATAACAACAAGCTTTGACTAAGTAGCCAAGAATACATAAAGTGTGATCATTTTCCTTTTAATTTTGCAGTACAGCCGTAAAAATGTTTGTAAGTTTCCAACCATGCTGCTATTCTATAATACTCTTGCTCCTAATCGGGACTTGCTAGTTTGCTGCAGCATATTTTATCATAATTTTGTCATTGCTTTGTAATTTCAGCAATCCCTCCGTCAAAGACTGGGTGTGGGTCCAGGGGCACTGCGTCGGTTCGGTAGCGAGAGCAGCCTGCCGGGCCTCCGCCGCTCTAACAGCTTCGGCAATCTCAACCAGCGAGGCATCAAGAGCCGAATCTCATGGAGGCAGTCCAATGGGAACCTTAGGTATGGTTACTACATCATAATATTAGTTTAGTATCATTTGTTTGGTAAACAAGATGCTTAAAATAAATAAAAGTAAGTAAAACAGTATGAGAGCTCTTAGAATGCTATTTGGGTTTCCACTTCGGCTACCATCGGCTACCAATTCAAGTATCAAAGCCAGAAGAGTGAGCAGTGTTGCCAACCCTACTGTTTTAAAGTAAATTTTCTGTTTTCACATTGATGCTGTTTTCTGTTTCATTCCTTATTTTTACTGTTTTTCAATTAGCATTCAGCACTACCGCTGAAAATAAGTCTAAAAATACTGAAGATGAGGCAAGAGGATGAGGATGAAAGTGGTAAATAATTCTCAACAACACAAAAAATTAATGCCAATAACTATAACTGTGTTATGAATTTGTTGGGCTCCCTACCGGAATATGTAGTCAAACATTTAAGTTGATATAAAAGTTTATTCACGAAAGTTTACATTCTTAAATACGCGACATCATTGTCCGGAATCTGGGAGCGGACTCCCGCTAGCGCGTCCCGCAACCCGGGGGCGCGCCCGTGCAACGTCAGCTCATATTCGAGTACAGTCGCACTGCGATATGAGCTGACGCGGCTAAACCTTCCCTACAAATTTATATATTTCTAATCAAGTTTTTTTTAGTTTACAGCCTCGAAATACTTTTGGGACGAACTATTTGCAATACATGAAACAGCTTAACATTGGTTTAAAATGGTGGAGTGCACTCGATCAGTTATCAGATAGGCGAAGGTTAATCTTCTAGAACAACAGCTGTACAAATATAGCTTTGTTGCGTTTGCAGCTATACAAATAGTTTTATGTTCTGCGCGAATGAACGAACAGTTTTTATGTTCTCCGCGAATGATTTTATTTTCCTTACAAACAATTGTGCCCAATTATAAGTAACTCTTCTAAGCTGGTCTGGGAGTAAAGAAAAAACATAGAATGCACCAGTTGCTTCTCTTCCCGCGCAGATGGTTAAAGTTGATACAGGAACCGAGGGAGTTGAGGGAGGGTTTAGGGCCGACAGCGCACTGGCATCGCGTAAAGCGCTGCGGGTGTCTATGGACAGTGGTGATCATTTAACATCAGGTAACCCACTAGTTCGTTTGTCTGGCCTCTCTAACAAAAAAAAATAAAAGTTGACTGAGTGGCAATCTTCGCAATCATGATATTGGCGATGCGGCTAGCAACCCATCACTATTTTGATTCCCCTTTCCACCTATACGCCCACAATCATGCTAATCGTGGCCTTTAGGTTTTGTTACCTTAGGCTCTGTCTACCCCTTAAGGGATAAAGACTATTCCTAAGACTTTCGCCTATTCCCTTGACGGGCTTTTACCATCTGCGCGTAAAGAGAAGCGACTGGTAAATTCTATGTTTTTTCTTTACTCCCAGACCAGCATGGCAGAAAAGACAACAACCTAAGTATTTGGTATTAATTTCAACTTTATACCTTTACGCGTTCCTGAGATTTTTTTTATTTTGAGGTACGGAAACCTAAAAATGGAGTGGGTTCTCATTATACTTGTATTGTTACAGTCGAGCTGCATCGTTCGGGAACCTGTCGCAAGCGACGTGGCGCGGGCGCACGATGCGCGGCTTCCGGCGCCGCGGCGGCAACAGAGCGCTGCGCGGGAGACTCAGGTCGGTCGTCTTTTTCTTTTAAACGACGAGGCAAACGAGCTAGTGGGTCAACTGACGTAGTGTAATATCCGCAAAACCAAGTTGCGAGTTAGGCCGTAAAACATAGGAATCATGCTATCTCTTTCGCACCTGCACTACCTTATGGCGTTAGGCATCAATGGAACTGACGTTTGTTGCCTGACTCGCCACTCGGTTTTGCGGATACTATAGTCCTAAGATAAATAAGGACAAAATTATCTTAAGATTAACAGCATCTATTCATATTTATGTAAGTAAAATTTATATTTAATCATTTATTTATGCTCGCAATTATCCCTCTCATAGTTTTAGTATCTCATTCATTCAACATACTTGATACTAGACATGGTAGTATGAATTTTAATATTGTTAAATGTTAAATTTCATAACGACACAGAAAAATCCGAAAAGTAAATCCTCGTCATTCCGTGACGCGTTCTATACCCCTACACCACCCAGCAGGTGGGTAAGCCTTCGAATTTTTCTATCTGTTACTAGCTGTCACGTGACCTTGTTACTATGCGATTTTTTGTCGCTAAGCGTCTCTATTTGAATGATGTGTCTGTACAACACAATTACAAGCTCCCGTGGAACATCTACTGCTCACCAGGGACGAGAGAAGGGGCTGTTTCTCAAATGATAGGTACTATCAGATGAATCAAGAATTTTTATTTCTTGATTTTTTTATGTTTACTTTTACGGTTTTATCTGATAGTTGTTAAATGTTATTTCAGGGGTGGCGTAAACTTCGGGCGCGTGAGTCGCGTTGCACAGCGGGGGGGCCGCGGCCGCGGGGCGCCGGCCGCCAGGGGAGCCGCCAGGGGGCGCGGTGCCGCCAGGGGACGGGGGCGAGGTAACACTTTTATATTCAAAATTAAGAGGATGACAAAGCTGTTTGCATATATAAATTTGTGCAGCATTCCTTCATAACCAGAGCATCTGGTTCTGGGGGAGGGGATGCTGCATGAATTGTAATTTCCGATCCTCTGGAGTCCTCCCATGAGGCTGACATAGTCACCCCTGTGTACTAAAGCCTCTTTAAATATAAGATAAAAAAAAAAAGAGGATGATGACACCTAAAGACCTAAATCGTTGAAATTGATGTTCTTTAAGTAGTTTCAGAAAGATACATAAGTAGTTTGGCTCGCTAAAGTGGCAATGGGCAGGCCATATAGCACAGAGAACAGATGGTCGTTAGGGACGAAAGATTCTCGAGTGGAGACCGCGGCATGCGCAGCGTAGGACGTCCACCAACGATATGGACGGATGACCTGGTTAAAGTCGCGGGTTCACGGTGGATGCAAGCCGCTTCCAACCGAGGCAACCGGAGGTCTATGGGGAAGGCCCATACTTACATCCAGCAGTGGACGTCCTACAGCTGATCTGATGATGCTGATGATGACATGGTCAGATTAGATAAAATCGGTTTATAGAAATTTGCAAAGATTGGTCTGAAAATCATTAAACGGTTATTCTTTTGTCTCAAAGGTTTGCATATAGTCACAATTTCAACGTAATTACTCATACCTAAATAATCCACACTATTTTTTATTTCTTATTATTTCTAAGAGTTCAGACGTGCACCACACTACTGGAAATTTTTGTTCTCTTTCACTAACGCACGCGGACCGTATGTGTGAAGTGGCGCTCAAGGTCATTGACGGTTCTCAGCGCCTTAATAGAAAAAACTATATTGTATTCTCATGTTTTCATAACTTTTTCAGGTGGAATACTCCGCAACCAGGCCCCCAAGCCGGTGCCGACCAGGGAGGAGCTGGACCAGCAGCTGGACCTATACATGGCGGGCACCAAGTCCGCGCTAGACGCCGAACTTGACACCTATATGAAAAACGCAATGGACACCGAGTGATAGTGCTAGTGCTGTGAAGTGTAGTGATGTGTTGTGTTGTGGAGAGGACCTATGACAGACAAGGATAGTATGATTGGACGGGACTCCTACTATATTAGCAGGTATTTTATATGGTGTGTATAGAGGTCAGTAGGATTATTTTATTGACCCTAATCGACTGGGAAGCCATAGCAACATCGCTGACTATGTATCTTAGGCATGGATTGGATGTTCAATATTATTGTGATTTATGTCAATATGTTAAGGATCAAGGTAGGGTTGATGAGGAAGTGGTTATGAGGAAGAGGAAGAAGAAGCACGTAGTTTTTGGAAGAATGAGGAAAGAGTTATAGGATTGTGTAAGAGTTACATATAACTAGTTGAAAATATAAAAATTCAAATAGATCAAAGAACGCAGTATTTGTTTTTTTATTAACATAATGTTAGAAAAGTTCATTTTAAAAATGGACGAGCGTGCCAGTGAAAACGCGATATGCGCGGCGAAATGAAAATTCCTCTAAGTTTAATAGGAAGTGGATTTAAAAAAAAAATGCGGAACTTCCTCATAATTTTTTTTTAATAATGAGGAAGAGGAAACTGAATCCTCGTCAACTCTAGATCAAGGATTTAAAAACAACCGGATTTGCTGCAACACACATCCATATTTGTTGATACAGATAGCCATATGCATGGATCACACAATAATATCGGATAATACCGACCGTCTAAACTAAACCATGCCAGTGGGTTAGGGTCGTCAAAGCATAAGTTTACTGGCATAATGAACCTATGGACAGAAATATGACACAAATAAAACTATGTCTTATGATAATTTAACTTATTCAAAATTCAGTAACAGCCTAGATTTTTTTTTAAACACCTTTAAATAAAACATTAAAGACTTCTCTTTTTTTCACTAAGATAATTACTCTGTTGTTTCGTCAGATTTACTATTTTACACATTGACATGCTTGTTTATTGAATGACATATACATATACACATTTTATTTGTGTTTGCCTTTATGGCATATTTAAATATGTCACTATTGTCTTAAATAGTAACTGTTATGTCCGACATGTCTACGCTACACGTCTTGCCGAAGTGGTTTGTACTCTGTCCAGTTTTTTTGGAACGCAGAATGGTCACGGTCAGTCTGGCCTTTTGTCTGTATTTTCTGATTATAAAATGGTAACCGAGGTGATCCTAATTTTGAGCGCTATCATTTTTTTGGAACAGTCAAGCACTGCGTCAGGTTTAGCTAGCAGTGGCGTGGCGCCATAGAACTCGATTTCCACCGGCTTGCCTATTTTAAGGCAGTTGGGCACTTATTGTGCAGAATTAGAGGGAAAGGCTAGTTAAATTCACTTCGGCTTGCCTTCTGATATACTTGACGCCACGCCACTGTTAGCTAGTAAGATGGTGGTATCGATCCAGACGGACGCCACACAAATTAATTACTGTATTTTTGTATAATAACTTGTCCTCTACGCACACCACAGAATATTAATAGGATTTAGTCCAGCACTCACTAACATTATAGTGTCAAGTTTAGTTTTTAAGTAGTTTCTAAGGTTTTTTTTTGTTTGTGATACTGTGTTCAATAACAGACAAGTGTGTACATTAAATTTTTTGGTAAGAGAACACTAAATTGAGAGAAATGTTAGTTATTTTTGTGTACAGTCATCATAGCTGTAAATAAAATTGTACATGTCTGAACATGCTTGTATTGTTAATCGTGAGCGCGTTCAGTTTTGAGCAGCTGCTTATTTGGTGGCAACTGTACAAGCAACAGCAAAGGTTGTGTATATTTGCTGCTGACTGTACATCAACCTCGTACGACCCAATTAACGTATAGTTTTACAAAATTTACCAAAATCTAGTTTCAAGAATAATGTCAAATTTCTGTTGTTCATAATTGTTACTTTCTTACTTCTCGCACTTCACAGCATATTGGGTCCTACGAGGTTAACCATTTCAATTAATTGCATAAAAGCAGCTGAATTTTGTAAATTTCTTGGGAGAATATAATTTTTATTTTGTTATTAAATCGAAAACAGGACTATTTGTTACATTGTATAGCGATTGATTTCATGTTTTCTTTTGTAGGCTATCCACCGAAGATGTGCGAGTAAAATTCCACCAATCAGAATCACTTCATTTTCCTCTATGCTGCTTTCTTATTGGTCCATTTTCTCCTCTCACGCCTCTGGTGTTGCCTAGGGGATTCCACTAATAGCGGCGCCGTCAATTAGCGCTCGCTGTAATGTTGTCTATGGAAACAAGAATACGGCATTTGGTTTGGGATATTATAATAAAAACAATATCATATTGTTGTTGATGTAATTATATTGTAATTGTGTCGTACAGACACATCATTCAAACAGATGACGCTTAGCGACAAAAAAATTGCATAGTAACAAGGTCACGTGACAGCTAGTAACAGGTAGAAAAATTCGAAGACTACCCACCTGCTATGGCTGGTTAGGGGTCACGCGTCACGGAATGACGAGGATCCGGGTTCGATTCCCGGCCATAGCTTTACTTTTAGGATTTTTCTATGAATTTTCACGATAATCAGAAATTTAATATCATATTGATATTGTTAAATAATACCCATATTAGTGTTAGTTCAGTAGTTAATAGAGACGTTTACGTGAACGTGTTCGAGACGTTTTTATATGCGAAAACGCATATTATAGCCCTTATTGCCACTATTGGCAGAGTGCAAAGCGGGTGGAGGGGGTAGCCTAAACGATCACAGCGCTCGCTACGGCTAAAATTGTCATCTTTGTCGCTGACTTGAGCTGTCAAATCCATATTGCAGTAAACATTTTCTAATCGTTTTTGAGATAAAAATATGGTCCTGGTAAGATGTCTTGTTGTGAATTGTAATAACACCAAGAAGAATAGCGACTGTAAATTTTACCAATTTCCAAGACCATGGTGGAAACGAGACCAAATAAATAAGTGGATATTTGCCGTAAGAAAAAAAAAGTAAGTTACCTAACCTCTAAAATTTTACTTAAAGTACGTTATCATTTGATACAAGTATTAAATTGAAAAGTTACGGTGAATTGTAATATAGTAAAATAAGTAATAACACAAGATTTCATTAATATTTTTCACAATATTTACTTCTTGTTTGACAGTGGTGACAATATTGTCCATAATGGCCGCCTGTCCATGTGGCGCTGTCGTCGCGCTCGGTGCCAATTAAATTATTCGTTCTATGATTAAACCACTATCTTGATTCCATAGACATTTTTTCAGCGACATTTTTTTTTTGGGTGGAAGGAAACCCTAAATTACTGACTGTCATTTACAAAAGCATTGCATTTGTGACTGCATTGTGGAATGTAAATATTTAGCTGTAAGTCAAGATTTTGTTGTCATTAAACGAAATATGTTTTCCATGTTAGAGGTTTTATTTGAAATCATCATCCATCATCAGGCATCCATCCATTATGGACCGACCACTTAAATGAGTCCTCGCCCGCGCGGCACAGGGGCGCGGGGTAGGACGACAAAGGGGATCTCAGAGCGGGCGGGTAGTGCGCCTGCCGCCCGCACCTCTCTCGGCCCCCGCGGTCGTCCTACCCCGCGTCCCTCGGCATACACACATAAAACCAGCAACCTTCTGGAACATTCCGGAACAATTTTAACACTTTACTGCTATCGACGCACATATGCGTTTCCAGACTTTGAACGTCTGAAGCACCTGAAAAAGTCTCAGTTACGACAGCTGGCAGCGTGCGTTAACGACTGTAATAATATGGAGATGAGTTGCTAGATTGTTTTCCTCAAAAGGTGGTTGACCTCGGACGGCGCGTGATCCTGTCAATGATGCGCCTGCGTCGATCACGACGACCTCCTGGAGAGTATTGTACGCGGCCAAAGATTAGGTAGGTACACAGAACGTCCAAATCTGCTGCTCTCCGCAGTCCTACAAAGCCCTAACAAAGTCTTACGGTCCAGACCGGGCCACCAGAATTCTATCTACTACCAGATTCAACACGAAACTACCGTGACACTTAATCATCATTACACATAAACGGATAACTCACGTATAAAAAGTCGAGTGATGCTCGACATGTTTCGGACTATTTCGTAGTCCTTTTTCCAAGAGCGCTCGCCCCGGCGGCAGCGACACGAACACTGCGCGCCAGCGCTCTGCTCGCGCGGCTGTTCGACGCAACTGACAGCGGCGCACAACTACCCTCGTTTTCATCGTCATTTTTATTATTGTACTACCAGATTATTGTATTGTCATCCGACGTCCACAAGTATGTAAATTTCAGCTCAATCGCTAAATGATATCTGCTTCAAAATTGAGTCGCAAGATACCACCCGGACAAACATACTTATATGCATGCATAGTTCTTTCATGCTGGTCTGGGAGTAAAGAAAAATTTACCACTTGCTTCTCTTCCCGCGCAGATGGTAAAAGCCCATCGAGGGAATGGGCGAAGTCTTAGGAATCATGTTATAGGCGATGCGGCTAGCAACCCATCACTATTTTGATTTCCCTTTCCACCTATGCGCCCTTAATCATGCTAAACATGGCCTTAAGGTTTTGCTACCTTTTATAAATGTGATTAATTTTGAACTTGGAGGCAGTGGCGTGACTATAGGGTGGCAGGGGTGGCAAAATGCCAGGGGGCCCTGGCTTGGTTTAGAGCACAGAAGGGACGCTGATGCACTTCTTTATATTGAGGAAGGAGCCCTATCTGACGAATTTGCCGCGGGCCCCAGACGTTATAGTTACGCCACTACTTGGAGGGCTTAAAAAGTCACTTGATCCAGTAAGCTAACCTAATTTTCCCAGCTCTCACTGTGCGAACACGTAGCACAGACGTAGCAGTTGTTGCACGTGATTCATTCCGGCGAAGCAAAGCATTTGATGCCTAATTCCCACTCCGTACCCATAATCTTGGTAAGGTACCGTTACGCCGACTGGCGGACGCCGCAGTTTGATCAAGGACGATTACTTATTTGTTTTTTTAATATAATTTTAGTTGAGAGATGGCGGGGGCCACGACAGCTTATGATTTCGACCACCCGCACAAAGACTCGCATGATTGTTTGTTTTAAAACTTTTAAACTTAACAGTTATAATGAGTTTACTTTATCCTTTACGGGGTAGACAGAGCCTAACAAAACCTTAAGGCCACGTTTAGCGTGATTTAGGGCGTATAGCTGGAAAGGGAAATCAAAATAGTGATGGGTTGCTAGCCGCATCGCCTATAACATGATTCCTAAGACTCGCCTATTCCCTCGATGGGCTTTTACCATCTGCGCGGGAAGAGAAGCAACTGCGGGTGGTAGGGCCTTGTGCAAGGTCCGTCCGGATCGCTACCACCATCTTACTCGCTAATCCTGCCGCTAAGTAGCAGTGCTTGCACTGCTGTGTTCCGGTGTGGAGAGTAAGACAGCCGGGGAAATTACGGGCACAAGAGGCGTTTCATCTTAGTCCTCTAGGTTGGCAACGCATCTGCAATCCCTCCGGGGTTGCGGGTGTCTATGGGCAGTGGTGATCACTTACCATCAGGTGACCCACTTGCTCGTTTGCATTCCTATTCATATAAAAAAAAAAAAACGTAAATTCTATGTGTTTTCTTTACTCCCAGACCAGCATGGAAGTTATTACAAGCTTTTTTATTATTAACTTCAATACCGTCTTTGCCATAAGGGCACAGGGGGCCCGTACCCAGGGCCCCCATTCTCAGGGGGCCCCGAAGGACCGACAATTTCTCTCACACATTTATTCTCAAAACCTTTTTGTTCGCCACATTACGCTTTTTTTACTTACCAAAAGGCACCCTAATTCTTGTGTGCCGAAGGGCCCCAGCCTAGCTTAAGATTAACGGATTAACTTGCAACTCAATTATGAAGCAGATTTTATCTTTAACCGATTGCGTACATTAATATAATATGCACAAAGGCGAACTTATCCCTATAAGGCAGTGGATCCTAACCTTTTCAATGTCACTACCCCTGTGAACAAGTATGGGAATTGTGTTTACCCCTAGCTAATTTAAAATAATTAAAACCACACAAACTCGAACGAAAATATGTTTATTATGTAAGAAATTGCACGTTTAGGTAACTAGTAAGTAAAGTAATATATAAATCTCGGAGTTAACCGTACTATTATTTTGTTTATTGCTATTTTAATACTATTTCGTGCCATCCCGTGTTACCCCCCTAGAATCTCCGTTTTACCCCTGCGGGGGTAATTACCCCCAGGTTAGGAGCCACTGCTATAAGGGATACCAGTTAACCTTTGAGTAGATGACAGGAGCATTAAACGAGGGACTGACAGTGTGAGTTTAAAATTCCAGATAGTGAAAGCCACAATAGAGCGTACCTACATATCTAAATAGTTATTGTAAATTGTAAATTAGTTTTAAGACTATTATTCTCACTCAAATGATGATGATTATTTTGTAGTAGTGATAGACTACAAGCCCATGAAAAAAAAACATGTGAAATGAACCAGCGTGAATGAAGCTTAGAAGGCTGTTACTATATCATAAAATAACTCTAAGCGCTATGACGTCATTTCTGAGCGGTACATTTATGGAATTTCTCAGGTACAAGTGAGGAATTACGACTAATTATTAATTTACGGCGTTTTTATAGCTTATAGATAATTAAAAATAAATGTCGAAAAACCTAGTGCCGCTTTAAAGTGGTGGTACCGGAAGTTAGGGCAATCTGTACCGCCTAGAAATGACGGCATAGCGCTCAGAGTCATTTCATGATATAGTAACAGCCTTCTAGCTATTCATTCACGCTGGTTCACTTCACATGTTTTTTTTTGTCCATGGGCTTGTAGTCTATGAGTGACCCACTCTTAGGAGTACCGATACATTTCTAAATAATCTATAGCGCATTAATACATAAATATCCAAACAGCAGCTACTTACGTATGAATGAACGGTAGAACAGGTTCGGCGGTACCGTTGTCAATGGCGTATTTATACGTGCCAACTGCCTTAATTTATGCTATTACTCGGCTACTCGTATCTACGCGGCTACTCGTATCTACGCGGCTACTCGTATCTACGCGGCTATGATTGGTACTTAAGATGTCCACATCGACACCATGCCTCTACACTAATTATAACCTAACCTAAAAAGCTAAGACTTGAATAAAATTACAAGATAAATTAATTGAACTAAAACTAAAATAAATCTAAATTTAATTCCCTTTCCAGCTATATGCCCTTAATCATGCTAAACTTAAGGTTTTGTTACCTTAGGCTCTGTCTACCCACGGACGGGGAGAAGGCGGCAGTTTGCTGCTGCCCTCCCCTAGTGGTGCCTGCTGGCGGGGGATGGGGATCCCACGCTAGCCTGCAGAGGCCCACGAGTCTAGGGGGGGGACCAGGTATTCCTACCCCCCCCTTCTTGGCGCAGGAGCACCGGCGTAGAGGCTGGGGCGGCCGGTGGGGCGCACGCGGTGACATCCTCATACTCCCGCGCCCCCCCCCCCCCCCCCCCCAAATGGCAGAGAGGGAATACCACAGACCACCTACCTGTCTGTCTGTGGGGAATACCGGTGGGTTTTTAGTGGGTAGGCCTCCCCCGCCTCCTTCCACTCGGGAGGGGGGCGGGAAGGAGAGTCCCACATAACTTCCGTGCCGTCCCTACGGCGCGGTCGTATGCGTAACGCATTTTCCCACCGCAAAAAAAAGGCTCTGTCTACCCCGTAAGGGGTACGTGATATATGTATGTATGTATATTTATTGTGGAGTGTCTTGTTTCCTTTTAGTATCCTTAGCACCCATAAAATAAAGAAGTAAAATCATTGATTTATTTGATAGAAGGTACCTCCCCATATCTTTTTGTTTCTGAGTTACGAATACTTTGTGTTAATTTACACTTTGCCCAAATGAAGCAAAAGTAAAAGGAGAAGTTAGCGCGTCCCACCGACTCCGCTATACAGGCTGTTCAGCTGCTTTACGCTTTGCAAACTTTACTTAAAACTGTAGCCTAGTCACTAGGCCCTAGTGGTTTGACCTGTGACCTCTCGAGAGGTTCGTGTGTTATATTCGAATCTCAGGCAACCTCTGAGTTTTTCGAAATTCATGTGATTCAAAAACAAATTGAAAACTAAACCAAAACTAATACAATACAATAAAATAGGTACAATAACTCTTTATTGAACACCACATATAACAACCAAAACAGAAAAAAAAGGTATACAGAATATTACAAGGTAACAATAGGCGGCCGTATCGCTACAGAGCGATCTCTACCAGGCAACCGTAATGAACTGAAGAACAGAACAGATCAGAACAGGTGGTGCAATTTAGAATATATATTAATGTACTAAGTAGATATACCTACATAATATATTATACATGAAACACACATTTACAATAAATGGAGATATAAATAGACACATACACACACATACCTAAAAAAGCCAGCTACAAGATTCATGCACAAGATGAGTTCTACAAGATGGCTAATCTTAAAATAAAATAATTAAAAAGGAGGGGCCGCTGTGGCATAGTACCATAAACGCTGGCAGCATTCCCCCTTTGGACAGCGATACTAATACGCCGTCCAAGGAAGCTGCCAGCTCTGCGGTCACCCGTAGTCTATTAGTCTCTTCGAAATAACATTTGAAATTTACATGAGCTTTTCGGTGAAGGAAAACATAGTGAGCAAGGTTCCTCAGACACTTTCCTGCGAAGCAATTCAATGGTGTGTGTGAAGGAAACATTTTGCCTTATGCTAAAATCAATATCGTGATTCTGAGCAGAACTTTTGCGGATGGTAGGGCCTTGTGCAAGGTCCGTCCGGATCGCTACCACCATCTTACTCGCTAATCCTGCCGCTAAGTAGCAGTGCTTGCACTGCTGTGTTCCGGTGTGGAGAGTAAAACAGCCGGGGAAATTACGGGCACAAGAGGCATTTCATCTTAGTCCTCTAGGTTGGCAACGGATCTGCAATCCCTCCGGGGTTGCGGGTGTCTATGGGCAGTGGTGATCACTTACCATCAGGTGACTCACTTGCTCGTTTGCCTTCCTATTCATATAAAAAAAAAACTGCCATCGAAGTTATGTAATTTGAGGAAAAGGGGATTTATTTATGTACAGAAAAATGCCCACTTTGCCTATGTGACAATTGGATTTCATGGCTTCAAACAACAAGATTATTTGCGCGATTGCTTAACACAGATTATAATTACACGTGTTTTCTTTTCGGCGTGAAATTGACACCCTAAAGAGCCCATACAAACATATTCTCGCGTCATAGTGTTAATCCCAATATAAACGACCAGCGATGTGGCATATATTTATAAATACATGAAGTCGGTTAAAAATACAATATTCCATGCTGGTCTGGGAGCAAAGAAAAAAACATAGAATGTGCCAGTTGCTTCTCTTCCCGCGCAGATGGTAAAAGCCCATCGAGGGAATGGGCGAAAATCTTAGGGATCATGTTATATAGGCGATGTGGCTAGCAATAGCAACCCATCACTGTTTTGATTCCTCTTTCCATCCATACGCCCACAATCATGCTAAACGTGGTCTTTAGGTCTTGTTATCTTAGGCTCTGTCTACCCCGTAAGGGATAAAGACGTGATTTATGTATGTACTAGATGTTGCCCGCAACTTCGTCTGCATAGAATACGTTTATCGCTATCCCGCAGGAATTATGCAATTTTCCGGGATAAAAAGTAGCCTATTTGTTATTCCAGACAGTTCCAAATTTCATCCCGATCTGTCCAGCCGTTCTGGCGTGAAAGAGTAACAAACATCCAAACATACTCACAAACTTTCACATTTATAATATTAATAGGATGTACCTATGTATGTACCTAAATACAATATCAAAATTGGGACCGTGGACAAAATACAAAATACCAGTGTCTCGGCGCCCAGTACGAGTTCGTCGTTTTGGTGTCGAGACACCTCGGTCCGTGGGGCAAGGGCGCGCGTTGGTTCCACAGAGCCCTAAGCAACCGCCTGAGGGAGGCAATGACAACCCTCGCGCCTGCAGCTTTCTCCCAAAAAGAGTCGCGATACAACGCGGGAATGCTGCCTGCGTGATGGGGACCCTTCCTAAGGGTCCAAATTTATTTTCATTTGTAATTTTTAGCCTAAAATTAAAAAGCTTGGGACCGTGGTGCGCCTGATAGATGCTTCTGGTGACCAGCGGGCTGGCAGCTATTTTGGGCAAAGAATTAGCCTCGCGATTCAATGCGGCAACGCGCCAGCCTTCTGGGTCCTGTTCCTATTCTTGTATGTATTTTTATATTATTCACTTGTAACTTTTGTTATCTATACCTACTAATATTATAAAGAGGAAAAATTTGATTGTTTGTTTGCATTGAATAGGCTCCGAAACTACTGGACCAATTTCAAAAATTCTTTTGCCGTTAGAAAGCTATATTATCACTGAGTAACATAGGCTACTTTTTACTGCGGAAAAATACCTTTTTCTACGGGAAAATTAATTTATCGCGGGCAAAGCTGCGGACGGAAGGCTAGTACTTAATAAATATATATTGTTTTATTATTATTCTTTTTGATTTTGCTATTTTTGTAGTATTTAATTGATTTGTATTAGGTACTTATTTAATTTAATTTATTTTATTTAATCTTTGACTATTACAATCTAAATTCTCCCAATTTATGATGTAATTTTTATTGAATGAATAAACAATCTAAGCTAATATTTGATTGTGAGAACAGCCTGTGCTAGCAGTCACAGCATTAGCGAGTATGTGGCGCAGGCGCAGGTCAGTCCCACGCCGTCCGCGATCAACAGACGGCCGCCGGTAGATCACACGAGTGACCTTATATCTCGAGAGCAAGTGAGTACACCGCGCTTCTACACTAAGTATCACAATAATAGTCATCATTAAGGTATAAAAAGGCCTCCTCTCAGAATGAGAGGGCTTGGGCAGTTCCCACGCGGGCCCAGTGCAGATTGGGAACGCTTCGCAGTGTGCAGGTTTCCTCACAATGTTTTTCTTCACAGTAAAGCTCAAGGTAAACTTCGAATGTGTACTAAACCGATTTTTACCAAACACAGCTAAAAACCACCGCAAAGAAACTGGCTTTCGAATGAAAATAACCGCATTGAAATAGGTCCATCCGCTTGAGAGATACGGTGTCACAGACAGACACACACACACAGACACCTACGTCAAACTATATCCTCATCTCTCTCACGTCATCTATAGGTATGCGTTTTTGGTCGCAAAAAACGTTTTGAACGGGTTAGTGATATTTTACACTACGATACTCTCTCCTGGAGCGCTCGGAGGAAGGACTACGAATTAGTCTGAAACACGTCGAGCTCGAGCTTCATTTCAGATTTTAAACGTGAGTTATCCGTTGTGTAATTATGTGTGTAGATCATTTTGACCTCTTCGACTGTTTACCAACTTTTGACGCCGATTGTACCATCACCTTAGGATACTTTTTATACCTAAAAAATCTTACTTCCTTGGTAAAGCGATAAATCCCTCCGGACGACCTTGTCCACTTCCTAACTTGGCCACTTCCAAAGTTGTCCACTTCTACATTGTCCTCTTCCCGAATTGCCATTCCTCAAATTCTAATTCGTCTACTTTCTAGACAGTAGATATGACGACCGGATAGCCTAGTGGTTAGTGACCCTGACTATGAAGCTAGAGGTCCTGGGTTCGAATCCCGGTAGGGGCAGACAGTTGTATGATGAATACGAATGTTTGTGCCCGAGTCATGGATGTTGTATGTATTTATCTACAATATATAAGTGTGTTTATCCGTTGCCTGGTATCCATAGTACAAGCTTTGCTTAGTTTGGGACTGGGTCAATTGGTGTAATTTGTCCCAAGATATTTATTTATATTTATTTAGTCTCCTCATTATGAACTCTTCGTAAAACAGGCAGCAGTTTCATTTTTATTAAATGAACTAGCCGCAGGAGTGGTTTAGAACTATTGAAACGTTAAAATGTCTAATAAAGAATTAACTTCTGAGTGGAGCCTCATTCTTTTCTCGTCTAATAAATATTACTATGATAACTGGCAGATCAAGCTCGTCGAGCGGTTTGCCGTTAAGCGATGATTTGGCCAAAGAATATCTGCGCAGACGCGTCACGCGTCACACGAGGATTTAATAATCTTGGCTGCATACGCGGCCAACGTTTGATATAGAACTCGATTCCCACCGGCTTGGCTACTTCAAGGCAGTTGGACATTTTTATTGTGCAGAATTAGAGGAAAAGGGTTAAATTCCTGGTGTACTTGACGCCAGGTCACTGATATATACATACACAAATCACGTCTTTATCCCTTACGAGGTAGACAGAGCTAAGGTGACAAGACCTAAGTGCCACGTTCAGCATGATTGTGAGCGTATAGGTGGAAAGGGGAATCAAAATAGTGATAGGTCTCCGCATCGCATGTAACATGATTCCTAAGATTTTCGCACATTCCCTCGATGGGCGTTTACCATCTGCTCGGGAAGAGAAGCAACTGTACATTCTATGTTTTTTCTTGTGTATGTTTATGAATGGGGGTTAACGAGCATGCGTGTGTTACCTAATGAAAAGCAATTACCGCTGCCCATAGACACTCATAACATAGAAGCCCTTAAAGAAAAGCATAGGTTCGTTTTTGAAGATCTCAAGTAGGACCGGTCCGGAAAAATTGGTGTCGCTATCTGATACCAGAGTTAAACCGTTATTTAAGGCATGTTTCACCACTCTCTGTTCCAGTGTCAGTTGTCTATGATTCCGTCTCTATTTATTACTACGAATCAGACAGAGACGTCATCATAGGTAACTGACACTTAAGATGACTGGATCTTAATAGCCGCGATTTGATTAACTAAACAATTTCCGAATAAAAATGTTTCCAAATTATATATAAAAATTCATTAGCTATATTTTTCGACATAGTAAGCAATTAACAGGTTTTTTATAAGAGTTCTAGTGACAGAGCCACTTTAAAGGAAATGTAGGTACCGATCTTTTATTTTCTACGCGGTGAGTTTTTTTCTCAAAGCACCACTGTAATCCTCAAGAAATATAGTTTACAAATGTTTATTATTCACGTTCGATCCCATGAGAAATTAAAAAAATTGAAAAAAAATAGTATTCCAAGTAGTATTTTCACATATGCCTTAAAAATGTCTCTGACCCTCTAAGAGGCTCGCACC
The DNA here is from genome assembly GCA_949127965.1 of Pandemis corylana. NCBI lineage: Eukaryota > Metazoa > Arthropoda > Insecta > Lepidoptera > Tortricidae > Pandemis > Pandemis corylana. The sequence continues at coordinate 12,415,852 of OX421869.1, read as the reverse complement.
GCGCACCCCCAAAGCCAAACTTTCTTCGGCGCCCACTCTTTGCGCGCGCGCAACGAAACGCCTTTCTTTCACTCAGTTAGCTCGCACGCGACGCAGCGCCCGGTCGGCCCGCCATGCGCCAGTGACAGTGACCGTTTGACATTTGACAGTCCACCATGACGGCTCGTCTCAGTGTACTAGTGTTGCTCGCCACTCTATCCCCCCGCCTGTGCCAAGATGAATCCTTCGCAAGCTCATTCCTTTCCGGTAAGTACTTTCTCTCGAGATAGGCCGTGAATTTAGGTCGAGAAACTTATTTACTCTGTGAGGTTTCAAACCATTTCACATATCTGGAATACTTAATCTTAGTAACAATTGATCGAGTATAAATGCGAAAGTTTGTCTGTGTGTTTGTTACGCGCTACAACGGCTGGACGGATTTTGATGACATTCCATATGCAGACAGTTGGAGCTGTTGAATAACATATAGGCAGCTTTTTATCCCGATATTCCCGCGGGACTGGGATATCTTTGCAGCTAAGTCTAGATAGAGACGTGTAACTTGGCATGAATGTTCTTCACGCAACATAAATGAAAGCTGCAAAGCTTTGTGGAACATCCCATTAATTTCGAAGGTTTAGGCGAGTAATTCCGCGTAAAAAAGCTGGTAGTACCCTATACATTGTGATAAATAATTTCAAGTTAAAGTTTTTGGTGGCGTCGGAATGAACTCGAACTGTCTTACTGCGTGCCATGCGTGCTAACCTTGCGCTATTAGGGGCAGTCTAGCAGTAACGGTGCTCTGGGCATTGGCCATGGCGTCTTTTCCATTTTGACGTCTGTGGCGCCTTGAGGACCCCTTTTTTTGGCACCCACTGTCACCCCTTTACACTTGTTCTAAACCTATAAGAGTAGAGAGGAGGTCAGGTCAGGAGTACCCGAAACCGACGAGCATGTATGAAGAGATTGATGACTGTGGATGAAGCGAAAGAAATATGTCAGGATCGTAGCAAGTGGAATAAAGTAGTCTCTGCCTACCCCTGTGGGAAAGAGGTGTGACGGTATGTATGTATGTATGTATAAGAGTAGAGTGAGTTTTTGACACATAAAACGTTTGGAATGCTTTCGTTTTGTCTCAACATACATTCATTAATCACATCTTTATGCCTTACGGGGTAAACAGAGTCCAGCGGTAATAAGACCTAAAGGACACGTTTAGTCATTGTTATATGTCAGTGTATACGCCCACTTACTGTTCATACACATACACACTTAGTTTCTGTCTACCCCGTAAGGGATAAAGAGATATGTATGTATGAGTTGCAGTGGAAGTTTTTAATACTGTTTCGGTGTTGAGTTTACTACAATAGGCTTCACATAATTTTCCAAAACAGTTTCATTTAATGTCCGCATCCCCCTTTTGCCCACGACCCGAGCTAGAGGCTGACCATGGCACATCCGACACTAACTTTGCAATGGTGATTTCATAGCTACACATTTGTTCATCTATATCTACTTACTAGCTTCTGCCCGCGACTTCGTCTGCGTAGAATTATACATAAAAACCTTCCTCTTGAATCACTCTATCTATTAAAAAAACCGCTTCAAAATCCGTTGTGTAGTTTTGAAGATATAAGCATACATAGGGACATGGGGACAGAGAAAGCGACTTTGTTTTATACTGTGTAGTGATGATACCTAATCCTAAATTCAAGCAACTGTAATAGAATGGTCATCACAAAAAATAAATATGAATGAGAGAATGCCTAAGGAAAGCGAAATGTTTTCTAAAAAGACGACAGTAAAAAATACAGTTCTTATGTTTACCAGAGCAGTATGCGAATTTACCTAATTGGTTACAACGGTTTAATTTGGGTTTCACAGATTCTAGAGTAATGTAAACACCTACATACATACTTTTTGGACAATAAGATAGCGTCACTCTTTTCTATAGGGGTAGGCAGAGACTTTTTTTTATATAAGAGGGACCAAACGAGCCGACGGGTCACCTGATGGAAAGTAATCGCCATCACCCAGGGACACCTGCAAGACTTGGGGAATCACAGGTGCGTTGCCGGCCCTTTCAAGAACAGTCTATACTCAATCTACAAGACTACTCATTTCTTGCTACGATCCTATTTATTCCTATTGCTACCTCTCTCGTTTTATCCTAATCAATCTCTTCGTCCATGCTCATCGGTACTCCTGACCTGGGGCCTTACAATGACGTCTGATTCAATACCGACTCAGTTCAGGTTTTAGCTGTCATTTTTAGTATGGATCTGACAGCGAGCGAACCTACACTGAATCGGAATTGAATCGCATTAAGACGTCATGGTAACGTCGTTTTTCAAATCAGTGCTGCAGTCTAACACCTCAGCGTAATGCTGAGCCAGCGACCGTTTCACTTTTGCGAAGACACAACGCTGATGATCTATTTTTCATGTCTGTGTTTTTTTTTAATTGTGCATATTCTCTTATATTTGTGTGTCTTACACAAAGGTATAAAAATAATAAGAATAAGAAAACTTTATTTCAAAGTGCATAACAAGTGTTACAAAGTGCATAACAAGGACACACAGTAACATAGAGATAGGTAGATGATATTTTATGCGGCAAGTGAAACAGCGGCCTTCGCACTAGACTCTGGGTCTGTATCGCGATGTAAATGTCTTCTTTCTTTCTTTATATCTTACTCGCTAATCCTGCCGCTAAGTAGCAGTGCTTGCACTGCTGTGTTCCGGTGTGGAGAGTAAGACAGCCGGGGAAATTACGGGCACAAGAGGCATTTGATCTTAGTCCTCTAGGTTGGCAACGCATCTGCAATCCCTCCGGGGTTGCGGGTGTCTATGGGCAGTGGTGATCACTTACCATAAGGTGACCCACTTGCTCGTTTGCCTTCCTATTCATATAAAAAAATATATATATATATATATATATATGGTCCCGTCCGTCCAGGCCTCCCTACGCATCCATTCACAGGCCCTATATAGATGTTATGGATAAATTAACCGGTACAATTCGCAGTGAGTTAACCATGAACTTTATCGTGCGCACGCGGCGATAGCGCGGCCGCTAGAGGAGCGGTACCGGCACCGTTACGGGCGCCATACCGCACGGCGCTGCTCCGCCCATACGTGCCTACTGCTAATTGTACCTTCCAAATATTTGATACCTTGGTACAGTAAGGAAAATGCGCTTCGGCTGATATTGTACAATATGTCTAACTAGCGACCCGCTCCGGCTTCGCACGGTATATTATGCATGTATTATACATATAAACCTTCCTCTTCAGTTAGTCTATCTATTAAAAAAACCGCATCCAAATCCGTTGTGTAGTTTTGAAGATATAAGCATACATAGGGACATAGGGACAGAGAAAGCGACTTTGTTTTATACTATGTAGTGATGTAGTGATATATTTTAAAGCGGTCGATATGACATTTGTGAGATTTAATGGCTGCTAAGCTTCGTGCCTCGAACTAGCTTAGAATTAAAAAAAAAACTACGTAAACTTTACGTCACTTTTACACTGTCAAATAACGAGAGCTGCAGTTCCTCGATCATTAAAACGTTGACTGTCGAAAAAATATATAACTTGCTCCTCTTCATAAAATTTTACTTAGCCAATTGTAAATACGATACAACCTATATGTCCGTAAAATAAGCAACACGAACGATGCCGAAAACGTGATATTACTCTCCATTCAAAATTCAGGAAATGTCAGTAGGTTGATCGGTCGATCGGCCCACTTTTGGGCAGCAAGGCCGCTAAAACCAATTTTGAGATAGATATGGTCACAATTTAATAAACCCAGCTGCATTTTTTCTAAAATTTATCCATACTTAGGTTTTATTTTTTGAACATCTACACAATTGATACCAAAAAAATATTAAGTATTAGTGTAAACAAAAATAATTATTTAAAAACAGACTAAAACTACGACTAATTCTAAAACTATAAAGTAAATATGTCGTCAAATATTCCGGCGCAGGCGTCGACCCCAAGACGCCGGCCGCATGGCCTCTCTGAACTGCTATTCCTAGCCTTTGAGAGAGGTAAGCGCCGCTAGGGTCGCCTGTGGCCAGCACTAAACGTGTCGAAAGCTCTTTTAGAATTTTCTGGTCACAATTATTTAGTCAAATTGAAAATTATTTAATTGAACTGACATTTTGAGTGTTTCTTTAGAGTTAGTACTAAAATGGTGCCAATAGGCCTAATAGGTATCTTATCATACCTCAGGTCTTGTTACCTTGGGCTCTGTCTATCCCGTAAGGGATAAAGACTGTGTTGTGAAGCGGCAATAGAACTTAACTACAACTAAATAAAAATTAAAAAGGGAAATTACAAGGATATTTACAATTTATTTACAAGTAATAAGAATTATTTACAATACATACATACAACAACAAATCACGTATTTATCCCTTACTGGGTAGACAGTAACCTGTGTGTGTACCTTACTAAGGTAACAAAACCTACAGGCCACGTTTAGTATTGCGGGCGTATAGGTAAAATGGAATCAAAATAGCGATGGGTTGCTAGCCGCATCCTGTATCATGATTCCTTTGATTTTCGCCCATTCCCTCGATGGGCTTGGCCCGGGAAGAGAAGCAACTGGTACATTCTATGTTTTTCTTTACTCCCATTGCAGACCAGCATGGAAGTGATTTATAAGTTTTTTGAGTAACGCAGTAAAAAAAACTAAATTCAACAATGACTGCCTATGATAAAAAGACATAAGAACTGATACCGTCATTTCATCAACCTGACACCGTGTCGTAAATAACAAATAACATAGACAACATGGCATATTATCACTAAGATCACTGTGCCCCAGACGATCAATCAAAGTCACATCATTAAAATCATCGATGACTCAATATCAACGACAAGAGTCAACGGACGACAGCGGAGAAAGTCTGCAGTCGTGGCGGCGTGCGCGCAGGCCGAGTCAGCTTGGCGCGGGCGCAGGATGACAGTAAGTTTTCGGTCACAAAATTCGTCTCGAATGCGTTTGCGTTAAAATGTATTATGAGCACGGTATGTTTAGTGTAAGTTTGCGGTCACAAAATTCGTCTCGAATGCGTTTGCGTTAAAACGTGAAGAATGAGCCTCTAGTGTAAGTTTTCGCATAAAAAAACGTCTCGAACGCGTTCACGTAAACGTCTCAATTACTATGGAAAACTTGCGGATTGAAATGGCAACAAACTGTATGCTTAGTGTAAGTTTTCAGTCCCAAAATACGTCTCGCACGCGTTTGCGTTAAAATAGCAATTACTATGAAAACGTGAACAGCGCCACCAGCGGAAAGTTTGCACAACAAAGACAGCGAGTATAAGTTTTCGTGAACGCGCTCACCTTCGAATACGTTAACGCGGAACTCATCGAGCGCGTTTGCCGTACGGTCTATCTTAGGGTACCTCCCATTAGTTCTATGGAACTGTGACGTCATAGAACTGTTAACATTTTTCTTTCCCAGCAGTTCCATGGTAGAACTATTGAACCAAAAAACGTGCTATTTGTTCTATAGAACTAAAAGCACCTCAAGTTTCCCATCAGTCCTATGGAACTGTGACGTCATAGAACTGTTAACATATTTTTTTTCCCAACAGTTCCATGGTAGAACTACTGAGACAAAAAATGTGCTATTTGTTCTATAGAACTAGAAGCACCTCAAGTTTCCCATCAGTCCTATGGAACTGTGACGTCATAGAACTGTTAACATTTTTTTTTTCCCAACAGTTCCATGGTAGAACTACTGGGACAAAAAATGTGCTATTTGTTCTATAGAACTAGAAGCACCTCTAGTTTCCCACCAGTCCCATAGAACTATGACGTCATAGAACTGTTGCGATATTTTTTTTCCCAGCAGTACCATAGTAGAACTGTTGAAACCAAAAATATTTTTTTAGTTCCATAGAATAGTTGCTCTTGACCTAAATTACAATTTAAAATAAAAACTGTAAGATCAATAAATATTTTGTATTTAATTGTTCTCTAATCACTTTAAATTGAGTTCTAAAGAGATCATTTGAGTTTACAGTTTTTATTTTAAATTGTAATTTAGGTCAAGAGCAACTATTCTATGGAACTAAAAAAATATTTTTGGTTTCAACAGTTCTACTATGGTACTGCTGGGAAAAAAAATATCGCAACAGTTCTATGACGTCATAGTTCTATGGGACTGATGGGAAACTAGAGGTGCTTCTAGTTCTATAGAACAAATAGCACATTTTTTGTCCCAGTAGTTCTACCATGGAACTGTTGGGAAAAAAAAAATGTTAACAGTTCTATGACGTCACAGTTCCATAGGACTGATGGGAAACTTGAGGTGCTTTTAGTTCTATAGAACAAATAGCACGTTTTTTGGTTCAATAGTTCTACCATGGAACTGCTGGGAAAGAAAAATGTTAAAAGTTCTATGACGTCACAGTTCCATAGAACTAATGGGAGGTACCCCTATCTTAAGTTCCAATCAGTGTTGCCAATTCTAAAGCAATTACCGTGATTTCATAATTAGAAATAAGAAACGTTTATTGTTTAAAACATTGGTACTTCCTTTAATTTCAGTTATTATAATTATTATTACTATTTTATTTATGTTTAAAACTGTGTTATTTTTATTTATAACGTAGGTATCATGCTAAGCAAAAAATAAATCTAAATGTAAACCAATAATTGAGATAAAATTACTTGCTTGCTTACCATCAGGTGACTCACTTGCTTGTTTGCCTTCCTTGTCGTATAAAAAAAATATTTTTATGAGTCTTAACAGATATTTTATTATTGTAGTATATTAATTTATATTTGTAATAATAATAATCATCATCTTTCCAGCCTATATACGGCCCACTGCCGGGCACAGGCGCTCAGGCCTCTCAGAATGAGAGGAATTTTGCTATAGGATAGGGCCCAGTGCGGATTGAAAACTCACGACATTTTACTAAACCGAAAAGCCCTGTTATTCCGAATTCGCTACAATTTTTCAGTACATGTTGTCGTCACTGTTTTTGTTTATAGATAAAATCACGTAATTCGGCGTGCCTCTTGGCATAGGCCTCCTCCATTTATTGAAGAGCTTGGGCTATAGTTCCCACGAGGGCCCAGTGTGGATTGGGAACTTCACACACACTATTGAATTTCTTCGCAGATGTGTGCAAGGTTTCCTCAGGATTTCTTCACCGGAAAAATCATGGCAAATTTCAAATGTATTTTTGCACATAAATTCCGAAAAGCTTAGAGGTGCGAGCTCAGAATTCCAACTCACGACTCTCTGTTTGAGAGGCCACAGGTCAAACCATTAGACTATCACGGCATTTTTGTTAATAATTTATATTAATTCTTACTAAATTCTAATAATTCTAACAAAAATATCATTTAAATTATATTATGCTGTGCATTTTTTAAACTTATTTTTTAATTTACTCTACTAGGTACTGCAAATCGTAATGTTTCTAGTTCAACCAAAAAAAAACTGTAACAGATTGGCTGATGACTTCCGCTATAAATACTTAAGTTATGTTCTTATTATTATTAATTTTGACGATTTCATCAGAAATACTTATATTTGTGACAAGCATGATTTTATACATACATACACAAATCACGTCTTTATCCCTTACAGGATAGATAGAGCCTAAGGTTGTAGACCTACGACACTGTGGACGTACCTATAGGTGGAAAGCGGAACCTTAAAACTGATGGGTTGCTAGCCGCATCGCCTATAACATGATTCCTATGATTTTCGCTCATTCCGTCGATGGACTTTAACCATCTGCGCGGGAAGGAAGCAACTGGTACATTCTATGTTTTCTCTTTGCTTCCAAATCAGCATGGATGTTTTTATACAATATATTTTTTGTTGAGTAAATAAATAAATCTAATATAAATCTATACTGAGCCAATAGTAATTAAAAGCTATTATGTAGTAGGTAAGCGATAATGTACACCGTAATATTGGAACTTTAAATCTTTCAAGAAAGATCTTCATTGAACTCGGCAATTGAAAGATGGGCACTGGCAACACTATTGATATCTTTTGACGTTTGACGTTTAACTTTTTCCTAAATTTGAATTGAATTGAATTATTATTTGTTGTATTATTTGTGTCACTTTAATGAGTGAGAATTGGTTTGTTGTACTTGGAAAAATAGTACAATAAAAGGAAGCATAACAAACAGAATAAAGATGACCATCGTTCAGAGTTGAACATACGAATTAAGAAGAACTGGCTAGGCTGCATCGTTGCAGAACTAACCTCAAAGAAAAGGTTCGTGTTGGCCTGATGCCTTATTTTCTTTAAAACAACAGAACTTGGTTTAACATACTTTACATACATACGTAAATAAATCACGTCTATACATCTATCAATATCTTTTCTTTACAAACAACTCAAAAAACGTATGAGTTTAAGTTGCATATTAATGAACATTTCTGAGAATGGCTGCAAGTTGTAGATACAAAAGAGATTTTCATTAAACTAATTATTTTATGGATTTTGTTTCAGATTATTTTAGACATTCAGATGTTCATCAAATCGTTCAGATAGAAGTTGGCATAAAAAATTGCAATAACATTTCATAACTATGACTGAGGCCCATTCTATATTCATCAGGTGGAGAGTTGAGAGTTGAAGACCAATGGCATTTTGCCCATCCTGCAACCCCATTTATATGCCACTGCACTAAATTAGCAATATTAAAATAATACCTACACCAAAATAAATGTTGTTGCCTATTTTTATTTAACCGTGTGCTTATTAAGTTTTGTTTGTTTTGCTCTTCTCTGTGTACTATGGAACCAATTCTTGACTCACTGTGAACCGTTTTTACACTAAATATCATAGTGATGGTTCATTTAATTTAAAGGACAATCATTATGCCTTTTGAGGCTTGATTCACCACACTATGTTAAGTTTCTGTTATCTTAGATTCCATCTCTATTTATCTACCACGAAACAGACAAGAGAAAGAGATGTCATCATAGATAACAACTGACACTAAAGATAACTGGAACTTAACAGAGTGGTGAAACGGCCCCTACTGTGCGAATTTTGTATGGGAAGTCCGGGATTTCTGTCTTATTGGTTGTCTGGTAGTGATTGCTATTAAGCAATAAGACCACATATTGTCTACTGTGCACTTTATATTCCAGACAGCTATACATATGCATGGACATATTGAATAACATTTAGTTATTGCTTTCATGGTGCTTGATATATTTAGAAATTTTAGAATACTAACTGCTGTGAGATCTTGCATTGACAATCTAGTAGTATATTTTAAATCCCTGCGACAAAATATAGAAAAATTAAAAGAATTGAACTAAAAACAAAATCCTTTTTATTCAGACCAAAGTCAGCATCAACGAAATTAAAGTAGCTTACACTTGAGTTATATACCTGTCATACATTTATGCCATGTTGCCATGTACCTCATCCAAATATAATAACCTAATACACATTACAACACAGTCGGTACTCATGTCATGCCAATAAATACATTCATCATTTTTTATTAGGTACAACCACACACATAAATCACGTCTTTATCCCTTATGGGGTAGACAGCCTAACGTAACAAGACAAAAAGGCCATGTTTAGCATGATTGGGGTGGACTGGGAATAGGTACAAGTCTTTAATTAATTTGCAATATATGTATGTATGGTTGTATGGGTGGAATCTTGCAACTCAATTTTCAATTGAAGCAGATGTCTTCAAGCAATCCAGCTGAAATTTTCTAAACCAGGACCGCCTCCGCAAGAGGGAAATCTTCAACATTTGGTACACATGCTTAGGATAAAAATGCAAGTACCTACAGTCAACAATGAGTAAAAAAGCTTGCATTAAAAATGTTTTTCTTTTTAACAAATCATAATATATCTATCTTAACTTATTGGAGGGTTCTACTGTAGTGTTGTTTATTTGCAGTTAAAATGTAAAAGTAATTTGAGGCGAGCCATAATTTCCTCATGACATAAGTACACATTTATTTATTTATTTATTTCTTACAACACATCTAACTTGATACCTATAGGGCCGGATTATCTATTATTCGAGCAAACCAGGCCACTTGCTAAGGGATTGAAAAATGGAAATGACAATTTTATCTGATTGGTATCCTAATTGTAAATGTTATTTAAGTAGGTAGTATAAATATAAACAAAATTACAATGTGCCAGAAATAGTAGGTGGTTAGGTTACAATGATGAAACATTGCTGTTTAAAAATTTTCACCCAATTGAAACCATCCAATGCGAGCATGTATTGTAACAGAAACACATGAAGTAGAAGTATTCTGGATTTAGTTACTGGACTTCATTATTTACTTCTACGGGTGAACCTATTCGGTTTCAGTTTTTTTATTTTAATGCAGGTTTTCTAACAGTGGGTGGGTCTTAGACATGTATTATCAAAACTAGTTCAACTGTTTGCAAAAGATTTTCTATAAATCTACACAGTTTAGTTACTAATGTGTGTCCCATTTCCCTGATAACACAAAGAACTTAAATACAAATACATTGTATTTATGTCAATAATAATAATTAGCCATCAAGACCTAGAAACCAAAGCACAGGACTGCAATGATTGGAAGTTCCTACTTCAAATCCTTCATTAACCTTGCTGTGGGACCTCAGGATAATCATCATCATCATCATCATCATCAGATTATGTTAACACTTCTTGCTGGTGTTGTTTTCATTCAGCCTTCTCAGCCAGTTTGCCAGCCTGATCTCCGATTCCTCCGACCGATTTCTCTGACTCCTAGTCCTACAGGGTTACGAAATCCATTTCATGACACATTTCCGCACATATCCTTGCTATTGCTGTCAGCTTCGCATCTAGCGGAGACTAGTACTAAATGGAAGAAGATTTTAAGCATCCTTGGCGTAATTCCTGTTCGTCCGTAAGAACGCCATAGTTAGAAATGAAACAAAGTTCTGGTATTTCGCCCGAATAATTTGATAATTTTTTCGTACTTTTTAGATTACTAATAGATTTCCGCGGCGTAGAATGGCGTAGAGCAGGAAGGCTCAAACATAATATCACTTTTCACTGTATTTCTCCAACAATTGAATTCTTTAGTCTGTTTGCTTTGACAGCTGTAGCGGCAGCCATTTTGAATTAAAAAAAACCTTAAAAACGTAACGTTAATCGATGTGAGCAAACGCATTCGCAAAAGTTTTTCGAAACGCACTGAGTATGACGGTTTTGTGAACATACGATCGTCGCATTCGACAGCTCCCTGCGACAATAGTAAAGTTGGACGCTGTTATGCAATACTATACCAACCCTCAAGATGTCCATTTTAAGAAAATCGTGTTTAAATATGACATCAACATATTTCTCAAAATGGGGCCTCTGATAATATAGGAATCGACGATTTCATAAATGTATTATAATACTCAAGTGATCTTTGAAGATGTTAAGCATTTGTAAATATTGGAAATATATACAATTACCTATTGTAACACGGGCTTTATTTATACCGTTTCTGAACGCATCCGCGCCACCTCTCTCGCTCGCTCCGCATCGCTATCTCGCTCTCTGATCTCGAGGCTACCGAGCCGAACGCGTGTGCGCGAGTGGTTTTTGCAACAATATTTCTGTTAGAACCTACAATTATGTTTAAACTGTAAAATTACAATGATTATACTGACTGAAGAATCAAGAGGCATTTTCATTGTCACAATGGCGCCCAACTAGAGGACAGAAATAGCAAGAACCAACACCACGAGAAAATTTTCTTAAAGTACAACCGCCATCTTTTTCGACACCGCATTCGCTATGCCCATGACGACGCGAGGAAAAGCCAATGAAGGCCAAACCCAAGAGCGACAAGGCAACGATTCTGAAGAAGTTCAACACGGTGAAGAACACGACAGTCCTCGCAGAGACTCCGCGCGAGGCCCCGAGGCGCGCGCGCACCGCGCGCTCGGCCCCGAGACGCGCGCGTGCGACGCGCACGGCCCCGAGACGCGCGCGTGCGACGCGCACGGCCCCGAGACGCGCGCGTACGGCGGGCGCAACCACGAGGCCCGCGCGGACGGCCCTGAGGCGCGCGGCGAGTACGACAACGAGAACATGGACGAGTATACCTGGCGGCGGTACGAAAGCAACAGAGCACCCAACATGATCGGCATTACGCAAGAACAACTTTCGAGCCTGCTATCCAACGTCATGCGAAGCGCGATGCAGAACACCATTAATTCACCGACTCTTCCGCCTCATCACGGCGACGCGACGCAGTGGGCGTCCTCGACCGCAATCGGAGGATCATCTGGAAATATGGCAAAATGCACGGCGCGTTTCGACGGACGCGGAGCGGACAAAGCTGATAGAATAGAAACATTCATAGATGCCGTCGAAATATTCATGGAATGCACGAACGTCAACGAGGACCACGCGCTACGTGGCCTGAGCATGTTATTCACGGATGACGCGGCGATCTGGTGGCGAGGAATCAAGCAGGACGTGAAGACCTGGAAAGAAGCCACGACGCGCATGCGCGGCATGTACGGAGCCCCGCGCCCAGCCTACAAGCTGCTTCGTGACCTATACGCGACCGAACAAAACGACGAGCGATCCGAAATATTCATCTCGCGATTACGCGCTATTTTTGCTAAATTCCCGTACGAGTTAGACTCGACGTTGAAATTAGATATAGTTTACGGACTTTTGAATCGCAAAGTGCGCAAAAGTGTGCCGCGGGATAGTGTTGTTAACATCGAGAGCCTTTTAATCAAAGCGCGCGATGCGGAGGAAGCGAGAGACGAGGTAGGACCTAGGGTTTTATCTAATATAAACAACGAAACTGAAATTCCCGCGCGGCGTCACACGACTGACACAGCTGTCAAACCGCGTGACGCAGACCGTAATAATAGCGCGCCTACGACGCTTTCTCGATCGAATGTTCCCTCTAGTTACCCTAGTACGATCGAACGCGAGCGTAATTCAAAACTTCGTCCGCGGTGCGGTTATTGTAAGAGTTTTGGTCATAATATTGACGAATGTCGTAAAGCGCAAACGAAAGTCGGTAGCGACAGTGATACTAAGCCCGGTATTAAATGTTACGGCTGCAATCAGCCAGGGGTAGTGAGATCGAGGTGTGATACTTGTAATAAAAAACCTGCGCCGCCTAAACCGGCAGATTTTCAGGCCCTCGCTAGTGTACATGGTACTGACAGCTCGCGCCCCTTGGTAGATGTTTCTATAGCTGGACGGCAAGGAGTTGCCATACTGGATACCGGCGCCACGCAGAGTGTGGCGAGCCCCGGCCTGCACAAGATTTTGGTGAACTCTGGAATAGAGTTTGCTTCAACCCAGCGGACCGTAGCTCTCGCTGACGGATCAACACAGGTACGTGATGTTCTTACTGCTAAAGTTTTAATATCTGTTGGAGGCCGTGAGGCCCTGGCAGATTTTCTGGTTTTCCCTGACAGTGATTGTAAAACTTTATTAGGCAATGATTTTATAATGAATGCGGGAATAATCATTGACATTCCCCGTTCCTCTTGGCACTTTAAGGACAGCCCTAAAGTGAGTTTTGACTTTGTCAAGTCATACTATTTGTCATCAGATCAGTCTGATTTAATGAGGGCAGATATTAGTTCTCTTACCTTGAGGAGTGATGAAGGGAATGCATTATCCATGGAAGAGAAAGCCCAACTTAATAATGTAATCCTTACCGGAAAGGAGCGATTTGCTACAGAGGGGCCGGCCACAGACTTTGCAACCCATCGCATCAAAGTCCCCGAGGGCCAGCAGCCCATAGCCTGTCAGCCTTTTAGGATGTCCCAAAACCGGAAGGATGCACTAAAGGTAGAACTTGACAAACTGCTCGCTGCTCATGTGATAGAAGAATGCGAGTCCCCATGGGCAGCAAATGTTGTCATGGTTCCAAAGAAGGACAAAGGCATGCGGTTATGCATTGATTTTCGCAGATTAAACGAGGTGACAGAGGCTGACAGATATCCACTGCCTAGAGTAGAGGATATTTTGCATGCAGCCAAGACTAGCAAATATATGACTACTTTAGATTTGCACTCTGGCTATTTCCAGGTTGATGTTCACCCCGATGACCGTGATAAGACTGCGTTTATCACTCCCTTCGGAACATTTAGGTTCACTCGGATGCCAATGGGTCTCCGTAATGCCGGAGCCACATTTCAAAGACTTATTGACCGGTTTAAGTCAAACATGGGTATCTACAAGAGTACAATACTTGCATATCTGGATGATATAATAATCCTATCTCCAGATTTCCAAACCCATTTGGCAGACCTGCAAGCTGTTTTCACAAGACTGGGCAAGTTCAACCTCCGGATAAACCGTGATAAGAGTTGCTTCGCTTGCCAGTCCGTTAAGTTCTTAGGACATGTTATTGTCCCCGGCGGCATCCATATGAACCCTGAGAAGACAGCCGCTATAACGGCCATGCCTTCTCCGAAGAATGTCAAACAACTAAAATGTTTTCTCCAAACTTCCAGCTGGTTCCGGAGATTCATCCCCGGCTATGCAGACGTCGCGCGGCCGCTCACGGACCTGCTGAAGAAAGACAGCACCTGGCGCTGGGACGAGCAGCAACAGCGAGCCTTCGAGAGCATCAAGACACTCCTCACGACGGCGCCGATCCTGCGGCAGGCCGACGAAACGCAGCCCTTCGTGCTGCGCACGGATAGCAGCGGGTACTGTCTTGGAGCTGTGCTAATGCAGGGGGAGGGCTACGACGAGCGGCCGATCGAATATGCGAGCCGGCAGCTGAATGCCGCCGAGCGAAACTACACGACTACTGAGCGGGAAGCCTTAGCGGTGGTGTGGGCAGTCGGCAAGTTCCGTGGCTATATCGAAGGCGCTCAGGTGAGTGTTAAAACTGACCATCAACCTCTCAAGTGGCTAATGAATAACAAGTCTCCTAGCGGCAGACTTGCGCGATGGGCACTTACTCTCCAGGAATTTAACCTGCAGATCGATTACACGCCTGGCAAGTCCAACGTGATCGCTGATACGCTCTCGCGGCCGCCGTGTTCGCAAGAGCCGCAAGACGATTGCGAAATATGTTCTGCAGTTGTCGATTTTCCCGCGCGTCCAGCGAGCGACATACGCGGTAATCAGATGAAAGATCCGGAAGTAGGTAAAATCATCAACGATCTGGAGTCCGACGTCTCCTTTAGGGGGAGGCAGTGGGCGGATCGCGGCTATGCACTTTCGGACGGCGTACTGTACCGATACGCACCAGAAGGTGACGATGATAACGCTTGCCTTGTTATTCCAGAACATGAGCGCGGACAGGTGATGGCCGACTACCATGACGCGCCTACCGCCGGCCACTTCGGCGTCGAGCGGACCCTGCAGCGCCTCACGCACAAATACTACTGGCCCGGCATGCGAGCCTACGTCGCAGACTACGTGAAGCGCTGCGCCGCGTGCCAGCGCTATAAAGCAGACACGAGGAAGCCGGCGGGACTGGTCGAAACGCCCGCCACGACTCGCCGATTTGAGGTTGTATCCGTTGATTTATTCGGACCTCTGCCCGAGACTGCTGATGGGAATAAATGGATTCTAATCGTTGAAGACGTGTGCACGCGCTGGGTCGAACTGTTCGCCCTGAAGCAAGCCACTAGCTTCGAATGCGCGAAACTACTCACAACCGAAGTATTCTTGCGATACGGCGTCGCACGCCGCCTTATCAGTGATAACGGTGTACAATTTATCTCTGAAGTAATGCAGCAAGTTTGCCACGTCTTAGGAATACAGCAGTCTCTGATAGCCTACTATCATGCCGAAGCCAACCCAATCGAGCGAAAAAACCGTGATCTGAAGCCACAGCTAGCTATACTCGTCGGCAACGATCACAACACGTGGGACGTGCACCTAGCGGCTATACGGTTCGCTATGAACTCTGCGACCACCGCTAGCACGGGTCATTCACCCGCTTTTTTGACGTTTGGCAGGGAGCTCCGCGCGCCGGCCGACGCGGTTTCGGACATGCACGCCATAGTATCGCGCGACACGGCCGTGGCGAGCGTGACACCCTACCTGCGGCGGCTGGCCGGCACGCTACTGCTGGCGCGCGACGTGCACGAGCGCGCGCAGGCGCGGCAGAAGGCGCACGCCGACGCGCACCGCCGCCCCGCCCCGGACTATGAACCCGGTACCCTCGTCTTGCTCAAGACGCAAGGCCTTAACGATACGGACAAAGGTCAGACATCCAAGTTTATTCCGCGGAGGGATGGCCCCTACCGGGTACGCGAAGCTGTCGGTCCCACTACATATTTATTAGAACGTGTAAGCGATGGTGTCCTATTAGGGAAGTATCACACCTCGCATCTCACTCCCTTCGTTGGTGAGGTCCAACCCGCAATTAGGGAAAAACGCAAACGTGGCAGACCGCGTCGTTACCTAGACTAAGTTTTTTTATTTTTTTTTCTCATTTTCCTACCACGAAAACGAGGGCGTCCTTTCGTGCTAGAGGGGGAGGCTGTAACACGGGCTTTATTTATACCGTTTCTGAACGCATCCGCGCCACCTCTCTCGCTCGCTCCGCATCGCTATCTCGCTCTCTGATCTCGAGGCTACCGAGCCGAACGCGTGTGCGCGAGTGGTTTTTGCAACAATATTTCTGTTAGAACCTACAATTATGTTTAAACTGTAAAATTACAATGATTATACTGACTGAAGAATCAAGAGGCATTTTCATTGTCACATTAATAAATCGCATATTCGTTTTTAGAAAAATGTCGAATCAGCAATATTATATGAATAATGATTTGTCTCATGACACATTATTGCAAAATTACAAAAAAGTTTTTGAATATGACCTGATTCATTTTAAATACCTTGAAACATTATTGCAAAATTCGATACAAAGTACTATTTGAATATGATCTGATGAATCTAACCAATCGATTATTTAGAATATTGAATACCAAACGTTAATCAATGACGTTTACAATTTATGAATGTAAAAAAAAGGTTTAAAATTAAGATGAGTTTTTAAAATTTGAAGGTTAACCTTACAAGCGGTTTGATAAAACCCAGTAAAATACGCAAAATTTGAACTCGCCTTCAATGTGTGCAGTAGACTATGTCATCCAAATTGATTTTCTAAATAGTATTTATCCAACTAGCCATGAAAACACTATATTAATTAATTATTTAAGCCAACGTCCGTTACTGCCGCTCGGGCAAATATCCACACAAATTAAGCAATAATGTGTCAAGCCTCATAACTCATTTTTATCAAAACAGATGAAACAATTACCCACGATCCCACGAATATTTGTGTTAAGGCACTTGATACAGTATTGTAGATTATCCCGTAGAGGATTTTGGTTATGTGTGTCAACAGTTTTTTTTAATTATTCAGTATAAAATTTATTTGAGTCACTTAAAACACTTTTGAAAGATTTAGTTTATTATCTAAGGAAGCGAATGGTATCAATATCTCGATGTTTGACATTTTGTGGGTTGACACAGTATTGCATAGCAGCGTCCAGTTAACGTTAAATGGATCGAAACGTCAAACCGTCAAAGTCAAACCCAGCAAAGCAACTGTCAGCCAGACAAACTTCACTCATGTCATGTCGCAATGCAACAATGCCGGCAAGAACAAGAACCATATTTTAGAGGTATTAGAGCGAAAGTAGCAAGAAAAAGTGGGTAAAGAATACAAAACAATATGCTCAAATACAGGAGATAGTTACACATTATGAAATACTCGAAAGGACATGAAGAAAAATGTGACAAATAAGTGAAGTGTAACATAATTATGCCGCGGCCTTCCTGCCTCTCTTGGGCCGCTTCCGCTGCACAGCAATACGCTAGTACTCTTTATTATGCAGTGTTAGCAGCCTCTGCAGGCATGACCGCGAGCCCACTGCCCCGGGCATGACATTCGGAATCCCGTGTAGCTTAGCGAGTGATACGTTGCGATGTTTCTCGCCGCCACTATCCAGTACTAGCACAATGACCACACCATCTCTCATCCAACACTTGTCCACTTCGAACGTTTTCCTCGTAGCCATGAATGCGTAGTAACGGAGTTGGGTCAGAAACTCTGTTACTGCTACACCCAAACCAGGAGCGTGACATCTTTGAAGTGGAACAAGATGGGCCGCTTCTCGCCGGTCTGAGGACGTCCAGTTCAGAAGCTCCTGCTCACATCGGTATCAGACACATGGCACTTCACCAGGCACTTGCAAATAATCACTGCCAGCGCAACAGTTTTCTCATATATCAGCGAGAGCCTCAGGAATGATCCTGAGGAAGTATATAGGACAGTTTTTATCCTGGAAAATCACATAGCTCCCGTGCGTGAAGCTAAGTAAGTGCTAAGCGAAGTCTGCGCAGAGTCGCGGGCAACAGCTGGTGTACAATAAAGAGTTAAACATACAAACATACATACATACTTTGGAAATATGATTAAGAAAATGTTTTATACCTTTATTTTCACATTGGTAAACTGTGGCCCATATTTTACAAAAATAACTTTTTTTTCTGTATTTACTTTGTAACTATTTAATTTTAATTAAGTAAGAATGCTTAGGTACGCCTTATTTTAAAGGGTACCAACTATTACCGACCGCTTAAATGAGTCCCCGCAGGCGCACTACCCGCCCGCTCCTCTCTCGGTCTCCTTTGTCGTCCTACCCCGCGCCCCTGTGCCGCGCGGGCGAGGACTCAGTTAAGAGGTCGTTCTATAGCACATCGTTTATTAATATGTTTTTTTTGTTTCACACGCTTGTGAGCGCGCATTAAGCTGAGCTACCTACAAAATGTAAAATATAATGTAGGTAGGCAAGTAGTTTGTATAAAGCTCTTAAAATAAATGTTCAAAAAAGTGCCTTCTTCCTTATTAACCTCCTACTTGTAGATCATTTTGGTTCGTCGCTTTTAAACTACAAGTCCACAGCGCAGCATCGTTAATAAATTTGCTAAAGAAACTTGAACCTTATTTTTACTAAATTATTATAAGGGAGAGCCTTCTCACTAGTTCTGAGACGGGTCTGAGTTAAGTATGTACGTAAACTTTATCATAATCATCATTCACATTTGACGCCTTATTTCAATAGCACACACACAGCGCGGTCGCTACACATATTTTTTAGTATAAATATATGTAAGTATAGACTGGTGTCATTCACAGCAACAACCAAAGTGGCTCTTATTATTATGTTATTAAAGGGTAATTTTGTCCAAAGATGACACTAGAGTAGCGGATACCAATTAACAAGTTCAATTAAACTTCCGAAGTGGCCGTGGTCCAGCGGATGGCCCGGTGGTATAAATTCAGTACGCATCCCTTCATTTTCGCGTTCAAACCCCGGGATCGGGAGGCGTCATTTTTGCTTTTTTCTTTTTTTTTTCTTTTTACATACACATATCACGTCTATATCCCTTATGGGGTAGACACAGCCTTTCCTTTTTTCCTTTTTGCTTTTTATTTAATTGTAATTAGGAACGTTTGGGCTTTATTTTTAAGGAGTTAGCACGGTAAGTCGTTGTTTTAGTTCACACGTATTCGTGTGCGCGCATAACGCTTCCTACATGTAAAATAAATAAGTAACTAGGTAGTTTGTAAAAAGGACTTAAAATATATATCCAAAAAGTGCTTAGTTCCTTAATTAACCTCCTTTACGCATTTGCGAGCCATCACAATGTGTAAGAAAGAGATACAAGATCGCAAGCACTTTGGTGCGCCGCGTTTAGACCGTTAATAAATTTGCTAAAGAAACTTGAACCTTATTTTTGCTGAATATGAGGAGTGAGAGCGTTCTCACTAGGTAAAAACATAGTGACAAACTTAACTACTGCGTTCACGAACGTTAACTGTCACGAAAGTGACAGTTGGAACTTATACTCGCGAGGAACTTACGCAGTCGAAGTGAACAGTGACATCTGTGAGAAACGCAACGCCAAGTGAAACGAACTCACCGAATTTGTATGGAATACGCGCCGCGACGTGACAACGTAACAGCGTTCGAGCGCATACTATTGTGACGGTGAAAAGAAACGTATCGTTATGAGTTAGCTCGTTTAACTATTTCGAATAGTAAACGAAAATTTGTTGCAAAACTTACACTAGACGTACTGTTCTCTATTTGACATTTTAACGCAAACGCGTTCGAGACGTATTTTGTGACCGCAAACCTACACTAAGCATAACGTAGTGTAATTAAGCTTTCTTCTTCTTATTTGTGGCGTATCAAGTCGTTATAGCGACGACAATTTTACCAATGTCAAAGTAACAAAAATATAATTCAAAAATCTTGTGACAAAATGTCGGCAACGTTGTACGGTAACACAGTCAAAGACGGTCCCCCCCTGTCGGGCTCTTAGCCAACGGTCAATGATATCCCCCGAAACTGCCAGGAAATCATTAGCCGATGGCCAGGGTACACCGGGCCAAGCACTGCTCTTCCCCCCGGACGGATCCAAAAACGAACCGCAGCTCTTGAACACACGTGGAGGTAACCCGACTCGCACCCCTAAGTAAGCTTTCTGTCACAAAATACGCCTCGATCGCGTTTGCGTTATAATGTCAAATATCTATAAGACTATTTGTTGCCGTCTTGTTCCGCTAGTGGCGCTGCCAATTTGCCCAGAGTAATTGAGACGTACAGACAAACAGACGCGGCAGACAACTTTGTTTTATAATACGTAGTGATGATGTTCTTAATTATTGTTGCTAGGCGCATGCGTCTCACAGCCGCGCCCGTTTTCATGCATCTATATCAAGTTATACGACAACTTTGCATAATGTTTATTGGCGAACTTTCACAACGATTATGTCGCACCAGCTGCGCGGGAGTCGTATTCGTGTCTAACGTTATAACATCGACGTATCGATAATTAATAACCGTGTGGGAACAAGTTATTGACGACAGTTTTAAATCATTCGTGTATTTATGTGCATTAAACATATTTTCTATGGAATACAGCTGCTGTGTAGGTATATCAAAACTAGCCCGACTACCATAAATCATAAATCATTCATTCGCCATAAACGTGTGATAAAAAATTGGTGTGCAAGAAGGAAGGTAAGTTTTACATGTTTAGTGAAAATCCCTCGATGGGCTTTTACCATGTAGGATTCTAAGTAATTCTAATGTTTAAGTGTAAATGAAAACTTTGTAAAATGCGCTAATTCAAAATACCAAAAACCACTTTAGAAAATAAGTTAATGTTTGCATGCTAATTCATTTGGTTAGACGTGTCGCCGGACATCAACCCTAAATACTAAATCACATTTTTACCATGTCTAATGCAAAATAAATTATTTCAAATCGGTCTAGTAGTTTCGGAGCCTATTTAATGCAAACAAACAATGAATCAAATCTTTCCTCTATAATTATTAGTTTAGTGTAGACGTAGACTGGTGAACTCTTTTTTGTACATAAAACACGTTAATTATTCAAAAATCTTGTGACAAAAATGTCGGCAACGTTGTAATATGAAGGTCCTGTCAGGCTCTTAGCCAACGGATAACGATATCCCTCAGAATCTTCCAGGAAATCATTAACCGATGCCCAGGGTGCACTGGACCAAGCACTGCTCTTCCCCTCGGACGGATCCAAAAACGAACCGTAGCTCTTGACCACACGCAGAGGTAAACCCGACTCGCACCCCTGGACTAGTCGTGTATTTCACTTTGTACAACTAACCAATGTCAATGTCAAGTGACATTAAAGGTTGTGTAATGGTGTAGCTGACAATGACCCTTGCCAACATTGATTGTCAGGTACAGTCAGGCAATTTTCTATACACCTGTTGTGGCTTGTAGTGGCCATCAGGAGGACTACTTTTACCAAGAAACTACCGTGAGACTCAAACATAATTACACAAACGGATCGGTTTCGGACTAGTTCGTAATCCTTCCTCTACATGCATACACAATACACACTGTCACGCCTCTTTCCCACAGGGGTAGGCAGAGACTACTTTGTTCCACTTGTTACGATCCTGACATACCTTATTCGCTTCATTCTCATTCATCGATCAGGCGGGTAGGTATTCCGAAATTCGAAGTTCGTATCACACCGTCTCCTTCGGGTCTATATATTTTGTCACATAAAATTTAAGTTCCGAATGTAAGGTTAGCCATAATTTAAGGTAGTCATAAAGAGTCCATGGTGTATGTGTTTGGTACGCGAGGACCCTTGCGGGTCCCTACCTGCTGTGAGGCGTGAGGCAGGCGTTCCCTTATCCACCACCCAGGAACGCGCCGCGTCGGAGTACACCTCTCCGCCCACTTAGACACCTAAGCAGATCCGTGTATAGCAAGCTAGCTTAACTAACCTGCTACAATCTGGTGACTTTTTACAAAATTCCTGAAAAATGCACGATTTCATGTGTTATGACCAAAACAATTATTAAGACCACTGAAAATTGTGGGATAAAAAAGGACTCGGTCTCCTTCACTCCAGTATTAACGACTATTGGTGTGAGCGGAACGCACGAAACGGACTTCGAATTTGTTACTTCGGAGTTGGAATGTTGCCGTCACAGTGGTGGCTAAATTCAATTCCAAACGCCCGGCGAGGCACGCACGCGCAGATTGCAGATTAATTAATAAGGCCGCGGACACAACTTTCTTTCTCCTTAAATCGAGCCGGGACGCTGTCGGAATTATAAACAACTGGCTGTCCGCGGCTTCGTCTGCCAGAAATTAGATTATCGCTATCCCGCGGGTGGTAGGGCCTTGTGCAAGGTCCGTCCGGATCGCTACCATCTTACTCGCTAATCCTGCCGCAAAGTAGCAGTGCTTGCACTGCTGTGTTCCGGTGCGGAGAATAAGACAGCCGGGGAAATTACGGGCACAAGAGGCGTTTCATCTTAGTCCTCTAGGTTGGCAACGCATCGGCAATCCCTCCGGGGTTGCGGGTGTCTATGGGCAGTGGTGATCACTTACCATCAGGTGACCACTTGCTCGTTTGCCTTCCTATTCATATAAAAAAAAACCGTAGAGACCAGTAGAGACTATAAACATATACCATAGACTAATATAATTTAAGATACTTAACTTGGGGACCTTATACATCCCTTTTATGTATTATAAGTTAAGTAGAATTCCATGCTGGTCTGGGAGCAAAGAAAAAACATAGAATGTACCAGTTGCTTCTCTTCCCGCGCTGACGGTAAAAGCCCATCGAGGGAATGGGCGAAAATCATAGGAACCATGTTATACCTAGGCGATGCCGCTAGCAACCCATCCCTATTTTGATTCCATTTTCCATTTATACGCCCACAATCTTGCTAAGCGTGCCTGTAGGTGCCACCTTAGGCTCTGTCTACCCCGTAAGGGATATAGACGTGATTTGTGAGTCTGTGTCTGTCTGTGTAGAATTTAAGTACCTATTGTAGTAAGTAAATGTATTTTATTATGAAAAATGACTTTCTGCCGAGCGCATTCTTCTTGGCAATGATGGTCGTTCCGAATGCACTGGTACTTAGTTACAAAAAAAAACACGTAAAAGAGCCCTTGATGACCTTTTTCCAAAATTAGTTTTGTATTTTGAATTTTGAACTGCTATTTTCCGGGATAACTATATTCTATGTTTGAAACGCCTGTAAAGTCTCCAGTCTGGTTCCTCAGAGCTGAAAGATCGATATCGCCCACAGTTCGTGATGGCAGCAAACAGTTCTTATAGTATCTAATTCGTATTTGACATTTTAACGCAAACTCGTTCGAGACGTATTTTGTGACCGAAAACTTACTTAAGTTTTTACTATGAGAGCAGTTTGTTGCCGTTTCGATCCGCAAGAGGCGCTGCCAATTTTTCCATAGTAATTGAGACGTTTACGTGTAGGTATTAGAGTTGCCACGAATAGTGATTTGGCCGAATACCGAATATTCGGCAACGCTGTCGGCCGAAGCGCCGAATATTCGGCGGCCGAATATTCGGCACAAAATACGTGCTTGTCTATAGGCTGATCCTTACAAGTGGTGGTCAGCAAACGAAAAACAATAGGTACCCAATTCTCTCGAAATTTGCTAAAATTTATCTTTCTTCTCCTGGGAGTAGCGTGTATGCGACGAAAAGCATAATCGTTTGCTACCAACAAATGCTAAAAAGCTTGTTTTTATCCATCACAACTTAACACTGATCAATTTTACT
This sequence comes from Pandemis corylana, assembly GCA_949127965.1. Classification (NCBI taxonomy): domain Eukaryota; kingdom Metazoa; phylum Arthropoda; class Insecta; order Lepidoptera; family Tortricidae; genus Pandemis; species Pandemis corylana. The sequence continues at coordinate 12,391,751 of OX421869.1, read as the reverse complement.
TACTAAAGTATTGTAATTTGGTAATGCACACATATAATCTTGAGTAATATGACGTGTCTTTTTTTCATAATTCGGTATTCGGTATTCGGCCGAATAGTACATATTATTCGGCCGAATACCGAATACCAAAAAATGGGCCGAATAGGCCGAATACCGAATAGTAGCCGAATATTCGTGACATCTCTAGTAGGTATGTACGCGTTCGAGGCGTTTTTTGTATGTATGTATGTATAACTCTTTATTGTACATAAAACACAAGAAAAAGATGAATACAGGATAACACACATGCACAAAGGCGAACTTATCCCTAAAAGGGATCTCTTCCAGTTAACCTTTGAACGATTTTTTTATGTGAAAACTTACACTAGAGGCTCTGGACCTGTTCCACCACTCTCTGTAAAGTTCCTGTTATCTTAAGTGTCAGTTATCTATGATCTCTATTTCTTATTACGAGACGACATCCATAACTCACTGACATAGTATAAAACAAAGTCGCTTTCCGCTGTCTGTCCCTATGTATGCTTAGGTTTTTAAAACTACGCAACGGATTTTGATGCCGTATTTTAGTAGATAGAGTATAATATGTACATGCATAATTAAGTATACCTAGTAGAGAAACACTGATTGCACCCGTGCAAAGCCGGGGCGACGCTAGTCATAGATAAACGATGCTTAAGATATCTGAAACTTTACTGAGAGTGGTGAAACAAGCCGTCTTCACATTTTGACGCGTTGGAGACGTAGTAGTTCCATGACTAGGGTTGCCATCCGTCCGAGTTTCCCCGGATTTGTCCTAGTTTAGAGGGCATCCGGGGAGCGTCCGGGGAAGGTTACATTTGTAGACCGGGTTTAAAAAAAAAAAAAAAAAAATTTGGGCCGCCCGCGAGACACGCACTATTTCACCGTTCCCCCACCCCTCCCGTCACGATCTTGTTGACATGTCCGGCTTTCGGACTCTAAAATCTGGGGTTTTCACGCGTCTTGTCCTGTTTTCCAAATTTTAGAGATGGCAACCCTATCCATGGCTGAAAACATACGCTATAACTGTTTAATGAGTATTCAAGACAGTGTCGTGCGCCGTGCGCGTGCGCAGAAGCGGCAGAAAGTGAATTAATGAGCTTACTATCGCCGCTGAAACTACATATTTCTGCGCTACAGTTAAAATTATTACCATTTTAATTTCTGTCCCTAAACGATTATGTTCCAAAGCATCATTCGAAAGTTGTAAATAGGTAAACTGTGTGTTTCTTCTACGCTGGTCAGGGAGTAAAGAAAAAACATAGAATGTACCAGCAGCTTCCCGCGCAGATGATAAAACCCTTTGAGGGAATGGGCGAAAATCATAGGAATCATGTTATAGGCGATGCTACTGGCAACCCTCCAATTTTGACTCTCCTTTCCACCTATACGCCCACAATAATGCTGAACGTGGCCTTTAGGTCTTGTTCTTAGGCTCTGTCTACCCCGTAAGGGATAAAAACGGGATTTATGTATGTATCTATTTAGTGGATATTCGTAGTAAATGTGTAGTAGATATTGTGCCGTCCACGTCGGCCGGGCGTTGCTTTCTCGCGGGTCGCTGACCGCTTGACGTCACTGACAGCTGTCACCGTTGCATTTGACACGTAAGGTTTTTTTTATCGGCTATTGGTTACGTCGGCGTGGGGAAACGAGTTGCAGCCAAATTGGCCATATTTTTAAAATTATTTATAAAAAATACATGTATATTTATAGCCTAAATAGCAGCTTTAGGCAAAAATCCAACCAAATCAGTATTAAATGCTGGTCAGGGAGCAAAGAAAAAACATAGAATGTACCAGTTGCTTCTCTTCCTGCGGGGACGGTAAATAAATGCCCATCGAGGGAATGGGTGAAAATCTTAGGAATCATGTTATAGGCGATGCGGCTAACCACCCATACTATTTTGATTCCCCTATGTGGATATAATAATTTTATAACTAAATTAAAGTTAGCGTTAGTTAGGTTCGCGTGCGCGCGTTGATGTCTTTTGCATAGAGCAGTGATTCCCGAAGTTGTCCAGGTGGACCCCCAGGGGTCCACGGAAGACTCGACGGGCCCGCGTAGCCCACGTTGGGCATAACCAAAAATTAGGTCCACAATCGTAAGCGGGCGTGCATGAAAATTAATTTGGTCGATAGTGAAGAACTAAAATTTAATTGAAAATTTGTTTAGTCGACTTTATTTTCAAATAATTACCTAACCCTATCAAGCAATCAATGCTAACCTATTTTTTTGAAAACTGTTAATTTATCGTTGAAACTCAGCACAACGCAAGTTTCCATAGATAGAGCTAATCTTGAATTTTTTTTTGAGATTTAGAAATTGCTAGTAATGTAGCTGCAGAGGGTCCACCGGATCCAGCAAAATTTTGAAAGTGGTCTATGGAACAAAAGAGTTTGGGAACCTCTGGCATAGAGCATAGTAGAGCCTGATTCGAGATTGAGAAGCGAGCGATAACACCAAGCATTAGCAGTGCATAAGCGATGGCCGAGCTTTGCTATTCGGCGTCGCTAATTGACGTCTCGCCGAGCATCTATTCTATTATTGTTATTGTTGGTACGGGTTTCCGATCACGGACCCACGGGGACCCGGTCGTTTGAAAGGCGTTCATGGGGCCGAGGGCAACATGAAGAGGCCTTTGGTACCATATAATATAAAACTGAGACGGGATATATTAATGTATATTTCTTTTACCTATCTTAAGTTAGGTTCTACAATATTCATGTAAAAAGCAATAAAATAATATTAATACAAAATATAAAAATACTATAAAGACCTAGGGTGCCGCATGCTACCGGTGGTCAGGGTGACAAGAAAGGAACCTCCTGACTATCCGAGCCATGTCCAGGAGTACCGCCTTCTGTATCTGGCGAGCAAGTTAGGAATACATACATACATAAATCACGTCTTTATCCCTTACGGAGTAGACAGAGCCTAAGGTAACAAGACGTAAAGGCCACGTTTAGCATGATTGTGGGCGTATAGGTGGAAAGGCAAATACAAATAGTGATGGGTTGCACGCCGCATCGCCTATAAGATGATTACTTAGATTTTCGCCCATTCCCTCGATGGACTTTTACCATTATGCGTGGGAAGAGAAGCAACTGGTACGGGATAGGGAAAAAAGAGTTAGTATCTATTTTGTAGTCGTGATCAAGAACTTACCACTATATGGGGTGAAAATTTCAAGTACATGACCTATGACCAGTGTGTGTGAGTAATGTGTGCGAATAGACCAATTGACGTTCCAAATATCATGTTCTTTTGTGTCAAATTGAGAAAAAAATTGCAGCATAAAACTACTTAATCATTAATACAAAAGGGGAATTAAAAACAAAATTAAACTATGAATAAATTAAAATCAAATTAAAAACTAAACCAAAACTAATCTTAAAAGAAAATAATTAAAAAAGGAGGGGCCCCCGTGGCGTAGTACCACAGACGCTGGCAGCATTCCCCCTTTGGACAGCGATACTATAATACGCTGTCCAAGGAAGCTGCCAGCTCTGCGGTCACCCGTAGCGTCTAACCCCCTTATTCATAAACGCTCTATAAGCTTCTGCTAACTTAGCAATCGTTTGTCCTTATCTGGGAAAGGTAAATGTCAAAGTGACAGATAAGGACAACGACTGCTAAGTTAGCAGAGGCCTATCGAGCGTTTATGAATAAGGGGGTAAGCCTCTTCGAAATATCTTCCAAAGTAGAAAAATGACTTAAGTCCCATACCAGTTCTGTACACTAGCATACACAACAGGTCATTTACTTTAGTTTAGTTTAGTATGTAACTTTAATAGCTCTATATGGCCGAAACACCTTTTGCATGTCAATTAAAATATATAATGGGCTAGGTGATGACATCAAACAATTGGCATTGTTAATTTTTTTTAAGCTGTGCTTTTAACACCTTTATTTGATAAAATGGGCTATTTCAAGCAACTAATTTGAATATTATGCTTTTACGTAGCTTTGTTAATTAATAATAAATATTTTTTCACTGTTTGATAATTCGTGAATTTAGACAGAATCCCAATCGCCTTCGTTCGGCTGGCTATAAAAAAAACGGCTTTGTATATGGTTTTGTAGATTTGACAGTGACACGTGACAGTTGTCGTAGCCAAACTTTTTTGTTCATTTTTGTGGCAAACATTCGATGCTGGATTCTGTCTAAAAATCCGGTCGTTCGGTCAAACAAAGGTTCAAAGTACTTTTACAAAAATATCTGCAATCATAAAGTATTTTTGAAATCGGACAAGATAAATCGGGTAATTGATGGTTTTCCTCGAAATGGTTTTCGAATTGGAGCATACTAAAAAAAATGAACAATGCCAATTACCTTTGGGGATGTTTAAGCGAAAACTTAAAGCTTGGCTTGTGTTAAAGGGTTTCTACTCAGTTGCCGAATACTTTTCTTCCTGTGTCAATAATAAATGGGTGACATTTATCAATATTAAATTAGGTGACATTTCGACTATTATAATGTTTAGTCGTAAGTTGTGACATTTTGCATGCCAGATGCTGGTGAAATATGTGACCCATTATCGTATTTTAACACCTTTTGTACCATATTTCAAGCGAAATAAAGTTATTTGTATTTGTATTTAGTCTTTCACCTATACCTTCCATGTAATTGTCATTACGCGCGAGCGAAATCTTTGAAGCCTGTATGCTATAAAATTACCGTCAGAGTGGCGCAAGTCATACTCCGTCGTGTTCGCAAAACCCATCGCCCAGGGACAAGTCCCCGCAGCCCGTGAAAGACCATTTGATGTCCCGTGTGGCGTCGACATTGTCTAGTGTCATGTACTTTCGTTTTCGGTGCGGGCGGTGAAATCGGCGCGTTAGGTCATCGGGTAACGGTTGTTGTGCGCGTGAGTGAGATAGCTGCTGTGGAAGCGAAGTAAAGAGGATTGTGGTAGGACCTTCAGATCAAGAGGCCTCGGCAAAACCCCGCTTGGTTCCTCTGAATAGTTCTTCTAGTAATATTCTTGCATGACAAAAAATCGTGTAATTCTACTAATATTATAAACGCGAAAGTTTGTAAGTATGGATGGATGTTTGTTACTCTTTCACGTAAAAACTACTGAATGGATTTGGATAAAATTTGGAACAGAGATAGCTGATACCCTAGATTAACACATAGGCTATTTTTTATCCCGGAAAATTGCATAGTTCCCGCGGGATAGCGAAAAACTATTTTTTTTCAGACGTAGTCGCGGGCACAGTTAGTATTCTATACAGTTCACTTAAAATTGTTCCGGATGTTTCCCTTTCCACCTATACGCCCTTAATCATGCTAAACGTAGCCTTAAGGTTTTGTTACCTTAGGCTCTGTCTACCCCGTAAGGGATAAAGACGTGATATATGTATGTATGTTATATTTCAGCAGGTGGTTTGACTTTATAGCCCTGTTAATGTTTTTCAGGATTTTTCAACATAGTTGACAAATGTTTTCATGCATTGATACATACATACATACATAAATCACGTCTTTATCCCTTACGGGGTAGACAGAGCCTAAGGTGGGAAGACCTAAAGGCCACGTTTAGCATGATCGTGGGCGTATGGATGGAAAGGGGAATCAAAATAGTGATGGGTTGCTAGCCGCATCGCCTACATGATTCCTCAGATTTTCGCCTATACCCTCGATGGGCTTTTACCATCTGCGCGGAAAGAGAAGCAACTGGTACATTCTATGTTTTCTTTACTCCCAGCAGCATGGAAGAAAGTTCACTAACCCATTAAAACCTGTGTACACAAACAAAACGACTCTATGTTACAAATGTAACACTTAAACCATAGATTAATTTACCAATAGAATGGAAAGCAAGTGCGTAATCTCCAAAACTACTTTTTAAAATAGGTCGGTATACTGAAAGCTGACCCTAAGCATGATGGTAGCTTAGTAAAAGCTGCTAACACATGACCGTCTTCAAAGTGACGGTAATTAGCAGCCGTCAGGTCGGAGACGGCGCAGTCGCGGCCAGCGGAGCGGCGATGCGCTCGCGCATACTAAACAGTGGGCCGCGGCGGCGCGCGCCACTAGCGACAGCGGGCCACAAAACCTGTAGGGTAACAGGAATTTCGGAACGACTGTGGGTATCGCCACGCATCACGGAATGACAAGGATCCAGGTTCCTGGCCATAGCTTTACTCGGAATTTTCTGTGTTCTAATTTTCAGTATCGTTTAGAAATTATGTAGCTAGAAATTCGACACTGACACAAAATATTTGAAACAACAACCAAACATTAACGAAACAGCAAAAAGTGCCAAAATACTGCCAAAAAGGCCACATTTAGCACGTGGAAACTATACCCATTTCTTATATTCTGAGACGAGACCTTTTATCCCGGAAAATTAAAAGAAAAACGAAAAATAAACGAATTCTATGCAGACGAAGTTGCGGGCAACAGCTAGTTAAAAAATAAATCGACGCGTTACTGTTATGAGACTTTAGGTAGCATCTATTTATTGTTGTCAAGTGGTCCAAATATGAGACTGCGGACCCTCACACGTATACTCGCGGACCCCCAGGGGGCCGCGGACCACAGGTTAAGAAACTCTGCTCTAGTTGGTTCTTACTAATGACATGTATAACTAGTTAATGTCTTTAGTGAAACGCTGAACAATATCTGATGAAATAATTTCAAAACAGGCGAGGCAGTAAAAGTTCTAATGCACACGGCATATTCTAAATAAAGCAGTTTCTCTTCTGCCAATAAGGCACTATGGTCGCCTTTACTACAAACATTTTTTTTTTAAATCAAAATTTATTTTTGCAAATTGGCCACCAAGGGCTCTTTTACATGTCTTTTTTGAAACTAGCAGCGCATTTGGAAAGACCATCATTGCCAAGAAGAATGCGCCGCAAGAAACTTGGCAGAAAGTCATTATCAAAATTAATGCTGCATGACCAACGGGCATGCGGCTCGATGTTAAGTGATCACCGCCACGCATAGACACCTACAGAACCATTATGACTGCTAGTGCGTTGCCGACCTTACGACCAAAACTATATATAATTTCATATGTTTATGTACAATAAAGTGTTATACATACATGCATGTGCGGAACACTGCGTGCGTGATTCACACTTCTTAAGGCACGTTTATTATAATTATTTTCAGTGACATAAAAGTACAGTGACAGTAAAAGTAAACATAAAAGTCAAGAAATAAAAATTCTTGATTCATTTGATAGTACCTATCATTTGATAAACAGCGCCTTCTCTCGTCCCTGGTGAGCAATAGATGTTCCACGGGAGCTTGTAATTGTGCCGTACAGACACATCATTCAAACAGATGACGTTTAGCGGGAAAAATTCGCATAGTAACAAGGTCACGTGACAGCTAGTAACAGGTAGAAAAATTCGAAGACTACCAACTGCTATGGGTGTTGTAGGGGTATAGCGCGCGTCACGGAATGACGAGGATCCGGTTTCGATTCCGGCCATAGCTTGACTTGTTCTAATTTTCAGTGACATTTAGAATTTATTATAATGTTGATAACGAAGCCAATGATTCAACTAAATGATGAGCCAGCTGCAAAGTTTTGCGGGTGGTAGGGCCTTGTGCAAGGTCCGTCCGGATCGCTACACCATCTTACTCGCTAATCCTGCCGCTAAGTAGCAGTGCTTGCACTGCTGTGTTCCGGTGTGGAGAGTAAGACAGCCGGGGAAACTACGGGCACAAGAGGCGTTTCATCTTAGTCCTCTAGGTTGGCAACGCATCTGCAATCCCTCCGGGGTTGCGGGTGTCTATGGGCAGTGGTGATCACTTACCATCAGGTGACCCACTTGCTCGTTTGCCTTCCTATTCATTCAAAAAAAAAAAAAAAAAAAAAAGTGATTGAGTCATGGCCGTGAGTAAGCCGAGACGCGGGACGTCGCAACGCGACAGTCATGCTTTCTTTCACTTTTACATTTACATATGTTGATCTTGGCATCAGATAAATTCGTCAATGAATGTGACTCAATCTTAAAATATGTCCGTCATTTATTCTGTAGATGCGCCTCCTAAGGCTCCGTAGAATGACAACACAGGATAGGGCGCACCAACGTTTAGTAAAGATATAACAAAAGGAATAGAATAATAAATCAATGTAAGAAACTGTAAAGCAATTAAGTTAGGGAGCTATATTGGTGATCGACTGCAGCAGCGAGGGCTAGTTCGCGAGATGTCTGCGACGCTGGGTCGAAGGCGAATGAGGTCCTCGGCATTTTGAACGGCCGCGAAGTTCCACGCGCCGGTTGGCAGATGTTCCGACGCTAGCCTGCCAGCGCGCTTAACCGACTGCGTCCAGGGGGGTAATGAATGTATCTGGCCGCTTCAATTCCATATTTGAACATTTCTTTCGCGTGTTTCCAACCAACATTGTTTAACGTAAGGTCTGTACTTAGTCTTATTATCTAACTCGCTCGCAATCGCCATCGTGTTCATTCTGACAGTTCTTGTATGAATGTGACAGCTAGCTGATTCCGATGCCGATTGTCAGCCCATACATGAACTGTCAAAATGGACACGATGGCGATTGGGAGAGAGTTAGATAATAAACCTACTGTTCATCCTTAATTGTAATATTTGGTAAAGCAAATTCTAACCTAACTGCAGTTACAAACTTTTGTAAATAATACGGTGTATTACGTTATCAAGTAAACCTGAAGCAATATTTTGTACATAATTTTGCTGTATTTTATCTCCAGTTCTTTATTTACGACAAAATAGTTTAAAAAATATAAAAATGAAGTGTTTCGAGGTTAGAATTTTGTTTACATAACAAGACAATTACGAATGAACAGACTTCATATTCGTTCATATATCATTAATCAATTGAGTTTCTAGTACATTGTGAACCTTTTTAACATCAAAATAGTTGTACAAGATTAGAATTAGACGCGATAAGTAACATGTTTAGATCTGCGACGTAAACAGAGTCATCTGAATTCATACGGTACAGCTTGTAGCTTGTGTTATCGTTATACCAAAGCTATAAACAAGCTATTGAATAAGATCCCTTTTATTTATTTCTAAGCCTTTCTTTTAACTTAATTACAACATATACTCGGAAGCAAAAAAACTGGGTCACCTTTCATACAACCTTCTACGAGAAGTGACCCAGTTTTTTGCTCCCAAGTATTTATTGGTCTAATGTTACAAATATTAACAGCACTACAAGTACAGCCCACAAAAAAACTTGTGTTAACAATGTTTTTCTAAAAAGAACTTCTTTTTATTAAGGCTTTTGGCAAAGCAAAGTTATTACAACATTATAAGTATTGTAAGCGTTATATGTTGAGTTAAGGTCAAGATTAAAACAGTCGCCTATTGTCCGCTGTCGCTTGTGGCTTGCGCGCTGTTTTCCTTTCGTCGGCCGATGTGTGCCGCAGGGCTAACGGGCCATCCTCCCGCGCCAGGGCTGCCAACACAACCCAACACAACAATACCATAGTGTTGTGACCAGTGGCGTAACTATGCCATATGGGGCCCGTGGCAAATTCTTTTGATGGGGCCCTATCAGTAAAAATCGTCACGTTGTACTCAGTTTAATTTTAATATTTTTGAGCTCGCGGCCTCTTGGGCCGGGGCCCTCTTTGGTCGGGGGCCCCTGGCATTTTGCCAGTCCTGCCACCCTATTGTTACGCCACTGGTTGTGACTCATTCCAAGGGGAACGTATACCAACAACAAATACTAAACGTAAACTAATATAAACATAATATATTATTATAATTTTTTTATACGACATGGAAGGCAAGCGATCAAGTGAGCTAGTAAGGGAGCACCACCACCCATAGACACGCAGCACTAGTGCCAGTAATTTCACCGGCTGTCTTACTCTCCACGCCGGAACAGCATGATTAAGGGCGTAGGTGGAAAGGGAAATCAAAATAGTGATGGCTTGCTAGCCGCATCGCCTATAACATGATTCTAAGACTCTCGCTCATTCCCTCGATGGGCTTTTACCAGGAAGAGAAGCCACTGGTAAATTATATGTTTTTTTTTTATTCCCAGACCAGCAATGGAAGAAAAGGTCAAGTAGGTTACTAGAATTGGCATTGTTCATTTTTTTAAGCTGTGCTTTATTTGATAAAATGGACTATTTCAAGCAACTAATTTGAATATTATGCTTTTACGTAGCTTTGTTAATTAATAATAAATATTTTTTCGCTGTTTGATAATTCGTGAATTTAGACAGAATCCCAATCGCCTTCGTTCGGCTGGCTATAAAAAAAACGGCTTTGTCTATGGTTTTGTAGATTTGACAGTGACACGTGAGAGTTGCCATAGCCAAACTTTTTTTTTCATTTTTGTGGCAAACATTCGATGCTGGATTCTGTCTAAAAATCCGGTCGTTTGGTCAAACAAAGGTTCAAAGTACTTTTACAAAAATATCTGCAATCATAAAGTATTTTTGAAATCGGACAAGATAAATCGGATAATTGATGGTTTTCCTCGAAATGGTTTTCGAATTGGAGCATACTAAAAAAAATGAACAATGCCAATTGGGGAAGCAGCTGCTGCAGCAGCTTGACCTTTAAGGACAGAGAAGTAATAATATATCTATTTATCTGTGTGTCGTACCGTGACTCACAGACGGTTCTGGCTGAAAAAGAGCCAGCGACCGTTTCACTTTTGCAAAGACACCCTCATTAATACATTGCTGATCTAATTTCCCATCTGTGTTTTATGTTTCATTTTTGTACACGTGTATGCTCTATTTGTGTGTCTATCAAAATAGAATAAATGTCTTCTTTCATTCATTCTTTCTAAACGTTCAGTTATTGAGTGTATTATGCATCCGCGTTGAGAAACTCGCTGGCGTGATGTAGAACTTTGTGACGTCACTGCTCGCTACTCGTGCGTCAGTTTATGTAGTCGACGTCTAGGTGGCGCTGAAAGTGGCATCACAATTTCACGTCAATCGGTGTACGAGTACTTGAGCGTGGGTCCGAGGCAACCCTGCGGGCATTTGGGCCATTTGGGCCATCCAGGACACTGGGCCGGCCCTGGAATGCATCGCGTGAGCGTGAGGTAACGCGAGACTTACGTATAGCACGCCTGTTTTGGGCTTGTTTTTGAATTGAAGTTGGTAGCCAGGGCCGTCTGAAACTAGGCTTAATTTCAAATATAGAAACACAACAACATTCCCTGAGCGGTCCAATTTAGGGATCTTTAAAAAGCGAGCCTTCCTGTTCTTGGAAGGGCCGGCAACGCACCTGTGATTCCCCAAGTCTTGCAGGTGTCCCTGGGCGATGGTGATTACTTTCTATCAGGTGACCGTCTGCTCGTTTGCCCCCTCTTATATAATATATATAGAATGCCTATAAACATACACAATACCAACCACTAGGTACTCATGCAATTCCACGCTCTCGGCAATTTAAATATGATATTCGATGAAGAATATCACTTACAACTACCATGCTGGTCTGCAAGCAAAGAAAAAACATAGAATGTACCAGTTGCTTCTCTTCCCGCGCAGACAGTAAAAGCACATCGAGGCAACGGGCAAAAATCTTGGGAATCAAGTTATAGGCGATGCGACTAGCAATCCATCACTATTTTGATTCTAATTTCCACCTAAACGCCCACAATCAAGCGAAACGTGGCCTTTAGGTCTTGTTACCTTAGGCTCTGTCTACCGCGTAAGAGAATATAGGTAGACGTGATTTGTGTATTTAATATGTATGTATGTACACTTTACTAGTCATTGTATTGTAGTGGGAGGCCAAAAACCCGGTCAACCCTGTGACCCAAATACAACGGTACGCGGTCGTAGGCTAGTTTATGATCGTGTACCGTAAGGTCGGCCAAGGTCGTGGCTCGGTCGTGCCCACATTCCGGCGCGCGCGCATAGCGTGGCGCGCGGCTTTGGACTTCAAAACCAATATCCGACAGCGTAATAAATAGGGAGTTCAATTCAATTTTTAGCATACATACATACATAAATCACGTCTTTATCCCTAATGGGGTAGACAGAGCCTAAGGTTACGAGACCCGAAGGCCACGCTTAGTATGACTGTGGGCTTTAAATGGAAAGGAGGAATCAAAATAGTGATGGGTTGCAAGCCGCATCGCCTATAGCATGATTACTAAGGTTTTCGCTTTCGCCTATTCCCTCGATGGGCTTTTACCATCTGCGCGGGAAGAGAAGCAACTGGTACATTCTATGTTTTTTCTTTACTCCCAGACCAGCATGAAAGCAATTTAATTAAAATTTTTAAAATTGTATTTATTTCATGTAAGTAACAGATGCTTAAAAATGTAAATACAATACTAAAACTACTATTAAATTAAAATAACTAAATAAACTTTAAAATTAATTGTGAAAGAGAGGTGGGCCTCTTGGCAGGGTGCCCATCCCGCAGGCAGCATTCCCGCGCTGAACTGCGATTGCGATTCTTTGCGCGAGAAGGCTGCCGGCGCGAGGGTCGCCTGTTGCCTCTCTCAATCTCTTGTTGAGCTCTCTATGTAGCTCCAGCGCACCCTCACCCCAAGAACCTATACTAGTCTCGACACCGAAAGCAAATAAATGATATTGGGCGGCGAGACAGCTGTATTTTTAGGATAACATGACCCCATCGATCGATGCGATGATTTCGTCAATGTCAAAGTATTAGAATGCATTCAAAAATCTTGTGACAAAATGTCGGCAACGTTGTACGGTAGAACACGGTCAAAAGACCCACCGGTGTCGGGCTTTTAGCGAACGAATAATGACGGAGACCGCCAGGAAATCATTAACCGATGCCTAGGGTGCACCGGACCAAGCACTGCTCTTCCCCCCGGCAGATCCAAAAATGATCGCAGTTCTTGACCACACGCGGAGGTAACCCGACTGCACCCCAAAAGAGAGTTAAATTAGCCTTTTACATAAACTTCCCATGATTTTCTTTTGTCAATTCAATGTAACGTTACTGCGAAATTAACTTTGAATACAAACTCACCTTTTTTTTTTTTTTTTTATGGTGTGGAAAATGCGCCTTATGCATCCGGCCCGGTACGGGGTTACCGAGGGTATCTGGGGCTCTCCCGAGGCGTCAGGCATACCCAGTAAAAAACACACGGATTCCCAAATTTGGCACTATTTGTGGGACACCACGGGAGAACTTTCGTGAACCGCGATGCCCCACGGGCCCACCCCGGGATGGGGCTACCTCCCTGCGACACCTGTGCAATGCAGGATTGGGAATTCCCGCCCTCCCCCGCAGGTGCCGCGGATTTTTTATAGAGGTTTTCTCCTCACAGTCACTGCAGTAACCCGCGGCCTCAGCATTCGGAACGCCAAGGTTACGCGTAGCCACGACAGCTCACCTAACCTTTCATAAATAATTTGTAAATTAATCCTGGTCTTCCTTCACAGGTCTCCTGGACACCCTGGACACGCAGGTGGACGCCAAGAACTGCCCCGGCGTGTGCATGCACGCCATTGCCTCCCTCATCTGCTCCAGCGTTCTGGACGAGGTGGAGTGCCCCAACCCGTCCATGAAGTGCTGCGTCGACGAGCCCCTCGGTCAGTTTAAAATACAACAACTTTACTTTTTTACTGCGCAGTGCCGTAGTGTGACGGCACCAGTGTTGGACACTTTAAGCTGTCTAGCACCAGTAATGGACACTTAATTCTTAATTTAATGATAATATGGTTTTAAATTGACTGTCGTAAAATAAACGATATAAAATAAACGAATCTTAGTGTCTTTTCAATAAGAGTTATTGTGCATTATTGGGTCATGTCCATTACTGGTGCCGCCACCCTAGTCCGGACAGAGCATTGCAAAAGAATCGCAACATGGTAATAGAAGAATAACTATGATTGAATTGCGACTAAAAAAGATGAAAATGTTAATTGCGAATTTACTGTTTAATAAACTAAAAATGTTTACCTTGCTACTCCGCTACTCACGTGCAAGATAACCAAGCCTGTGTGAAAAATATATCATTTCATGCAACCCTCCCACTACTAGATACCACATAAAACACATATAAATCCCACAAAACTTACTTGTGGAGGGATTGCATGAAGAACATATACATTTCACACAGGCTTGGTTATCTTATCTAACACGTGAGTAGCGGATTAGCAAGGTATTTTTATTTATTTATTGAAATTGACCTTCGTAAAGTAACGCCTGATTCAATAAAATATACTGTTTTCTAATCTTAGTCATACTATTACGACTTTATTAAATCTTGTTTCACGTCCGTATCTATTTCTGCAGTGACTTGTCCGAGCTATGTCATCTGCAATCATTAGTTCGTAACCAAATTACATCGAAAAGAAACCTTTTTCTGATCCCTTTTTTGTCTCGTTTCCAGGCAACGACACGATGGCGACGACGCGCAAGCCGTTCACGACGCGCTACACGACGCCGCGCGACGAGGACGACGAGGACGACGAGCCGACGACGCCTGCGCCGCCCGACAGATACAAAGACAGTGGTAATTATTAGGTACACCATTACCTAAATGATTGTTTAGGTGTAATCAGGGCAACCAAGGCGGGACTTACGAGTACACACAAATAAAAGAAAGAAGAAAGAAGGGTTTACGGTTAGATATATTGGAGCAGTTGGAAATAATTATGTACAATAATAGCGGTCCCATAATTAATGATCAGGTGAACTTGGTTTCATCGCCTTTATTGCGTGTTCATTTTGATGAATAAAAAAAATATATTTTTGTAAAATACATAACCCTATTTGTTTTTACTGTAGTCGAAATTTTTTTTTGAAGGTAGTTGTTAGTGTATAATAAAAATCATAAATAATAGGGTAGTTTGGGAAAATATATGAATGAAGGTACATTATGCTTATATATACGGTTTCGGATCAGTACGACGTTGGTTTGCATGTGTAACAGTTGTGTTCATTAAACTTTGATAATGATCCCGTAGAGGGATCGAAACGCGTCAGTGTTTGTGTGGTGTAAGGGATAATTAAGTTTGTGGGATTTATGTGTTTTATTGGCAGCAGTGGAGGGAGGGTTTGCATGAAAAACATATATATTTCACACAGGCTTGGTTATCTTGCACGTGAGTAGCGGAGTAGCAAGGTAAATTTTTTGTTCATTAGAAGGAAGCTACTCCTCAGTGCCAGCCAAGTTTTGATTCTGAAGGCTATACTGACGCGTTGAACGAGATATTGAAATTATGCATGACTGACTTGAATTAGGTATGAGTAGCTCGATTTGCCGCCCCCTAGACGTGCCGCCCGCTTGCGGTGCACGCTTTGCACGCCCGCTTACGGCGGCCCTGGCTCCAACCCAGCCAGTCGCCCACAATCGTAGAATAGATAACCGTTGGGAGCTACGAATAATAATAGGTCAAGAAGCGTAATTCCCTAACAGTTGCCGCTTCGATTGTCATTCCACTTACGCACACAAACTAACAGCAATGCAAGCGTAACACCTGTAACTCCGACAGACAATACTTGCACGCGATTAGTCCGCGCGTCGTGATTGTGTCCGCCTACTTGCGGTAAGGGAAGGGTGTATGGATCGCATGCATCCAGAGTCGTCAGGTATGGTGTCCTAAAATATTTATTTACATACATAAATATGAAGGTGAGTCCTCTATTTTTCATATCTGAATGGCTTCTACACCACTTTACACAAGACGATGGCATATTTTTCTAATGTATTAGCGCAAAAATACAATGATAACGTCATGATAACGGCTCGAGCGTCCCGGCCGAACTAATTCGCCGCGCGGTACATATTTTAAGCCCTGCCCGCAGTGGTTCACTTCGCGTGGAATGATTTTTCGGGCTTAGTTACGCTTCTGACTTATTATTATTCGTAGTTTGGGAGAAATATTCTCGACCGACCACGAGCTGAAAGACGCAGCGTTGCCCTCCCACTAGGTGGATCGACACGTGACAAGGTTCATTGTGGCATTCGAAGGGGGAGGCTTTTGATCATCTTCCAGCTGATAATGATGGTGAACTATTCCAGGCAACATAGCATGTCCCGGCGTGTGCGTCGAGGCCCGCCTCACGCAGTACTGCGAGGCGTACCTGACTTCTCGCGACCTTTGCGTCTCCAGCCGACTCTGCTGCGTCTCCAAGGACGGGTACGGAGACCGACCGCCCTCCGACCTGGTCGTGCCCAATGAGAAGAAGCATACCAAACGGCCGACTACTGCGGTGAGTGTTGGGGCTCTGGCAAAGTCTCATAACGCTAAGTAGCAGTGCTTGCACTGCTGTGTTCCGGTGTGGAGAGTAAGACAGCCGGGGAAATTACGGGCACAAGAGGCCATTCATCTTAGTCCTCTAGGTTGGCAACGCATCTGCAATCCCTCCGGGGTTGCGGGTGTCTATGGGCAGTGGTGATCACTTACCATCAGGTGACCCACCTGCTCGTTTGCTTTACTATTCATATAAAAAAAAAGCATATATAGTATATTAAATATATTATAAAAGCTATTGGTGCCGTTTGACAGTTCTCATTTGAAAGATTTAAATTTAGTGACTAAGAATTGTATATCCTAACTAATATGAGTTTCTTTATTTGTTTGTTTGTTACGCTTTCACACGTAAACAACTCAACAGATCGTGATAAGGTTTAGTATGGGGATAGTTTGAGACCCTGGGAAGGACATTGGATAGTTCTTCATCCCGAAAATTGCATAGTTCCCGCGGATACCCGATGAAAGAATTCCCCGCAGACGGGGTCGCGGATGACAGTCACAAAATTTTTGGGATTTTAGGTGAGAGATAAAACTCCCCATTTGAGTTGTAGAGAAGTGTAGAAGACAAATATTTATTAAAATAAAAACTATTAAGAACCAAATAACAAAAAGAACTTTACAACTAGGAAAGTTACCTAATTTATAATGACTGAAAATTAAACTAAAAATATTAAATAGTTTTTACCAACAATCTTTTCTCCAGCTAACAACAACAACACAGCCCACCAAGTACAAGGGCCCGCTCCGCAAGTGCCGCGGTGACTGCATCAGCGGGCTGTTCGCGCTGCTGTGCGACCACGTAGACGAGGACGCGCACTGCCCCGGCGAGGGCACCTGCTGCATCACCGAGTCCAAGACGGACCCCACCACGCGCCGCCCTACTACCACTAGGCCTACCACGCCGGTAAGCGCGCTTACAACAACAACACAGGCCCCCAAGTACAAGTGCCGCGGTGACTACATCAGCGGGCTGTTCGCCCCACCACGCCGGTAAGTACGCTTACAACAACACAGGCCACTTATTACAAGAGCCCGCTCCGCAAGTGCTGCGGTGACTGCATCAGCGGGCTATTCGCCCCACCACGCCGGTAAGCACGCTTACAACAACAACAGAGGCCACTAATTACAAGAGCCCGCTCCGCAAGTGCTGCGGTGACTGCATCAGCGGGCTATTCGCTCAACCACGCCGGTAAGCATACTTACAACAACAGGCCACCAATTACAAGAGCCCGCTCCGCAAGTGCCGCGGCGACTGCATCAATGGGCTATTCGCTCCGCCACGCCGGTAAGCATACTTATGATAACAACACAGGCACAATGATCTCACTAACATCTGAACTGTGGCATCGAAATTCGGCAATTTCTGTAACTTTCGAAGTTCTCTAGTTTTTTAAATAGTTAAAATTGGAAAGCAAGTAAGCCGTGTTTTTGTCAAATACCTAAACTAATATTAAATAGAGTCATTCGGGTCAAGAGCACGCACTTTTTTTTTGATGGCCTCCCAGACCTATAAAGAAGTATATAATTGGCATGTTATGATATTAAATCTGTAGAATATTGAATAAATTTTCACAATTTAAGAAAATTTTCCATCAAGATTAATTAGTTTTAGCCCTACATAGACTTAACTGAAAACTTTTCCATTGCGTAATCTTGACCCGATGTGTGGGTAAAATTACGCAAGTCTTAGGGTAAAGTTACGCACGCGGGGTAAACGTACGCAGTCATTCGGGTCAAGAGCACGCATTTTTTTTTGATGGCCTCCCAGACCTATAAAGAATTGTACAATTGGCATGTTATGATATTAAATCTGTAGAATATTCAATAAATTTTCACTATTTAAGAAAATTTTCCATCAAGATTAATTAGTTTTAGCCCTACATAGGCTTAACTGAAAACTTTTCCAATGCGTACTCTTGACCCGATGTTTTTCGCCTTCATTATTTGGTCATCTGAGATGAGGGTCCGCTCAGGGGCCTTCCTTATGTAATTTCTCGGCATTTTGGTGTATTCTGAAAGATTGATTTTTTTTTGATATTTTTATTTCATTTGGGGTATAAGCACGCAACGGGGGTAAGTACGCGTGCGTACTATTAATCTCGTACTCTTACCCCAATCGGCAAATATACCAAATAATCAGTCACAACACACACGTTAAATACTTTTTCCGAATATGATAAACTTACATAAAAACTACATTAAATGAACAATAGAAATATAGTATACTTACTGGCACAGAGCTATCCATTTAACTACAGCACACTTTTCCGTGGCACAAAAATTAAACGAAATAAGCGTGCTACAAATATTCAGCGACGTGTCGCGACCAGTACTAAGATTGCGTCGGCGCGGCGTGTGGCTCCTAAACGGCGACAGTAGCGCCACTCTGTTTTACAAACACAGACCTCGCCCCCCCCACCCCTGTCGGAGATCGGACCACCGCGTACTTTTACCCACCGCGTGCTGTTACCCCGAATGACTCTAGATATAATCTTTGTTCCTTCTATGCTGGTCTGGGAACAAAGAAAAAACATAAAGTGTACCTACCAGATGTTTTCCTGCGCTCATAACAGCCCATCGAATGGCCGAAAATCTTAAGAATCATGTTAAAAGGCGATGCGGCTAGCAACATATCTCTCGCTTGATTTCCCTTTCCATGCGTCAAATACCACGTTAAACGTTGCCTTTTGCTCTTGTTACTAACCCTGTGTCGTATAGGCGCTTATCCACTAGAGGCAGCCTCGGGTCGAGCGGCTGCCTCGAACCGAGGCCGCGCAAGTGGCGACGCCGCCTCAACGCTGCCTGAACGTCTTAGGCAGCGTCTTACGCAGAGGCGGATTATCCTTATGGCAAACTAGGCACGTGCCTAGGGGCGCGTAGTTACGAGGGGCGCGCGAGCGGGATTTTGGGGGCAGAAAATTTGGGGCACGAGCCTTTTTTTTTTTTTTTTTTGAAGTCTGCAACAAATTTTGCAAGGGCGGCAAAAGTTCAGCCTATACCTTGAAAATTTGTAAATCCGCCACTGGGTACAGGGGCGCCGATAAAGTGATTGCCTAGGGCGCTCTGGACCTTTAATCCGCCACTGGTCTTATGTGATCTTGGTTGCAGGCGCCACTCCCGCGCTGCCCGGGCTACTGCCTGCTGAACATCATGGCGGCGTTCTGCGAGCGGCCGGCCGTGTTGCTGTCTCATACGCATTGCAAGCACAGCGGCTCCGTCTGCTGCGACAACACCAGGTACCTTTGCCGGCCCTCCCGCGGATGCACTTCGTTAACTCGCTGAAAGTGTTTTTTTTTTCACGCTGACAGCTATGTCATCATTATCATCATCTTCAGCCTACTGTTGAATGGCTTCCCAGATGTGTGCTGGTTTCCTTCCGACGTTTTCCTTCAAAAGCTCATGGTTCAAATGTAATTTGGCAACTATATCACTGCAGTAGAATGCTACAACCAAATGTAATTAGAACACATAGAAAAATCCGAAATGTAAAGCTATGGCCGGGAATCGAAGCCGGATCCTCGTCATTCCGTGACGCGTGCTATACTCCTACACCACCTATAGCAGGTGGGTAAGCCTTCCAATTTTTCTGTCTGTTACTAGCTCTCACGTGACCTTGTTACTATGCGAATTTTTGTCGCCAAGCGTCATCTGTTTGAATGATGTCTGTACGACACAATTACAAACTCCCGTGGAACATCTACTGCTCACCAGGGACGGGAGAATGCGCTGTTTTTCAAATGATAGGTACTATAAAATGATTCAAGAATTTTAACTTCTTGAATTTTTTAAATTCTACCTTGATTTTTTTTACTTCAACTAAAACGACGCAAATTAATTTAATTACGTCACAAATTAATCACTATTTAATGTTTACTTACCAAAAACGGACAACACCAAAACTGTCTACGCTGTGATCCTCCTGCTCACTTTGCCGTTGTTGCCCAGGGTGCCGCCGCGCACGACGCCGCGGCCGACGACCACCACGACGTCGACGACGCCGGCGCCGGCCGACCCGCGCCCCGACTGCCCCGGATCCTGCATAGTATCACTGTTGTCCTTCACCTGCTTCCGTGAGTACCTAACCAGTGAACAAAGTTGTACGTTGGCTCTGAGTAGGTACAGAAAGCTATCATCATCATCATCATCATCATCTCAGCCATTACAAGTCCACTGCTGAACATAGGCCTCTCCTTTAGACCTCCAATAAGACCGGTTGGAAGCGGCTTGCATCCAGCGCGATCCTCCGATCTTAATGAGGTCATCGGTCCACCTTGTGGGTGGACGTCCCACGCTGCGTTTGCCGGTACGTGGTCTCCACTCGAGGACCTTTCGACCCCATCGGTCATCCGTCCTCCGTGCTATGTGCCCTGCCCACTGCCATTTTAACTTGCTAAACACAAAGCAGCAGCAATCTATCGATGCAGAAGGGTGCAGAAAGCTATCGATTAACCTTTATTATTACAAAAAGCACTAGAAGTGTCGCTGTACGTGAATTCAATACAATACAATACAAATACTCTTTATTGAACACTACAAAAGTACAACAAAGAACAAGGTAGACAATAGGCGGTCTTATTGCTTAGTTCCTAGGTAAAACAACCGTAAAAGATACCTATCACAATAGGGAATATATAAAATATCAAATAAGTATAAAAACAACCGAGACATAAGCTATTAAACGTTTGTCTCTATCTTTTTCTAGAAAATCAGAATTCTAATATGGAGTTTATATAGGCGCTGTGACAAATGACGTCAAATTGTCATATCGGGTCTCTCTTTCTAATCGCTGACTAATTATCACTATCACTATCACTACATAGTATAAAACAAAGTCCCTTTCTCTGTCCCCATATCCCCATGTCCCTATGTCCCTTTGTATGCGTATATCTTCAAAACTTCACAACGGATTTTGATGCGGTTTTTTTAAATAGAGTGATTCAAGAGGAAGGTTTTTATGTATGATTCTACGCAGACGAAGTCGCGGGCAAAAGCTAGTTAGTTTATAACTTTTATATTTGCCGTATTTCTTGGTCGATATTACTTTTGATTTCACTTTCATCATCTCTTGTACGGTATTATCATATTTTGCATAGAAATGTACTTAATCAATTTTTTAATGCACACATACGTGCAGTCACGAGACTTAATGGTACGGTTTCTAGTTCGCTCTACTATTGTACTCGTGAACTATTGATAAAAAAAATTAAGGAGCTCTCGTAGCCACAGCACTCCCTAGCTTTCCCGTGCGATAGACGGCGTAGAAGTTTAAACCTACTCCCCGTCCCCAGGCAACGCGGAGATGACAGACGTGTTCAAATGCAAGAAAGCCGGCACACAGTGCTGCGCGCCCAAGTCCAAGGTGCTGGAGGTGTCGGGCGTGCGCGAGCGCAACGACACCTACCCGCTCGCCCCCGCGCCGCCCCGCGACCCCCACACCACCACGCACGCGCCGCCCATGAGTGAGTACACACACACTGACCAAAAACACAGTAGGTAAATACAGTCGACTTCTCCAATATGCAGTCAACTTTCAACATGAAACTACCGTGAGACTTAATCATCATTAGGTACACATAAACGGATATCGGACGGTGAGTTATCCGTTTATGTGTAATGATGCAGTCAACTGTTCAAAAATATCTAAACGCGCTTCTTAAGTATTAAGTATGAAAATAAGCTCTATGTGTAGATATTTTTAAACGATCGGCTGTGTAGATATTGGAGAAATCGACTGTACCTACACCAAGAACACGATATACAGACTGATCACTATACTTATATACACAATATACTTTTGGCAAACATATAATGCCTCCCTATTCCCACTTAAACGCTTACAATAAAATATGCAAAACTATTATTAA
The DNA here is from genome assembly GCA_949127965.1 of Pandemis corylana. NCBI lineage: Eukaryota > Metazoa > Arthropoda > Insecta > Lepidoptera > Tortricidae > Pandemis > Pandemis corylana. The sequence goes on along the minus strand of OX421869.1, from coordinate 12,369,684 downwards.
TCCAAAAGACTGATCTGCTGTTAAGTTAAAAAATGCTATCGAAGTATGTCTAGCAAATATAAACTACCAAGATACTGAAGATCTCTCCTTATAAGAACAAACATGGCTGAAGCAAGAAAGAGGGGAAACTTTATCCTGTTGGATGGCGCGTAGGCGCGCGCGGCGAGAGCGCGCAACGTAACCGTCGCCTAAACCTAGGTTGCTTTGACAGCCTGTCAAGGTCAACTGCTGCCTAGCTGAGCCATTAGATAGCGCTATAATTGGCATTTAATTATTTAACTCCTTTTATTTTGCAGCGGTGCCTTACGAGCCGACGTACGGGTCCACCCTGCGGGCTCCCGAGAAGTACAACAAATACGTCTGCGGCGTCAAAGGTAATACAAACAGTTGAAGACGATAATCGGATTCAGTTCGGAAGTAATCATTCGAAAAATTTAGCCTTGACTTGACTTGTGGCCATGTTAAAGTGCTCAGAATCATCGTGCAGTATTTCCTTTTGATATACGTTGAGATAATGAGGATAGAAAGAGATGGGGAATGCGATTGCCGCGCGTTAAGCTCGAGGTGGTTAGTTATCCCAGCTGCGAGGGCGACCAAGTGTAAGACCGGGGGTTACTACAATCGCTTAACGCGTGCCAAATTCTCAGCGTAAGAGACACAGTTATGCAGCCATATAGCTCGGTCCCTTACGTTGAGTGGACGCTCGAGATGGGCGTGCGGAGTGCACGTTAAACAAATGCAACTCATGCTGGTGTCCTAACTGCAAGCCGCACAGAGCTTGCCGCTGCTGCCCACCACGCTGCGCGCCTCACCGAGCCACTCCGACCTTATCCAAGAAAATCCGAAGGCTTCAATCTGTTGTAAACTATTAGCTCTCGGATCTTGAGGAAATTTTGAGAACTAGTCCTTGGTTGCAGGCACATCGTCGCGGGGTTCTCGCGGCGGGCGCGTTATGGGCGGCGAGGACGGCGAGCGCGGCGAGTGGTGCTGGCAGGTGGCCCTCATCAACTCGCTCAACCAGTACCTCTGCGGCGCCGCGCTCATCGGCACCCAGTGGGTGCTCACCGCGGCGCACTGCGTTACCAAGTGAGTTTAACGGTTAAGTTAAGTGGGCTAGTGGGCTATGGCCTCAATAGGTGAAGGGTTGTGAAGGTCCTGCCCCCTTGGAGCTTTCTTTCTGCGACATCGCTTCCTCACAGAAGTGATTTTTTTTTAACGTGTGGAAAATGCGTCTTACGCTTCCCGTGGGCTATGGGGGTATGATAAGCTTTCCAACTCACCGCTGCCTTCCTAAACGAAAGGAGGGGGAGGTAAAGCGTCTAAAAACCGACACGTTTACTCCGGGTCATGGATTGTGAGCGTTACGGGAGCACTTGGTGTCACCGCGACTCCTACTGGCCGCCCCAGGATCGGGACGGCGCCGTCGAGTGCGGGTTCGGGATTCCCCGCCATCCCCCGCCGGTGACTGTTTGGTTGACAAAAATTCGCATAGTAACAAAAAGGTCACGTGACAGTAACAGGCAGAAAAATTCGGAGACTACCCACCTGCTATGGGTGGTGTAGGGGTATAGCACGCGTCACGGAATGACGAGGATCCGGGTTCGATTCCCGGCCATAGCTTTACTTTTCGGATTTTTCTATGTGTTCTAATTTTCACTGACATTTAGAAATTTGACTGTTTGGTTGTTTAATGAGGTTGACTCCTCGCAGCCCCCGCAGCGGCCCACGTTCCGCAGAAGTAAAACTATCCTAACATTTTTTGCGGTGTGAAAATGCATTACGCATACCTATACTCCTGCGCCGCGGGGACGGCACAACAGTTAGGTGGAACTCTCTTCCCGAGAGGAAGGAGACAGGGAAGCATACCTACTAAAAACTCACTGGTATTCCCTCACTGCCATTGGGCGCCATGGGAGCTTGACAGTGTCACCGTGACAAAATCGTAACCTAACCTAACTTGTATGTATCGCAGCATCGTCCGCTCCGGCGACTCGATCTACGTGCGCGTGGGCGACCACGACCTGACGCGCAAGTACGGCTCGCCCGGCGCGCAGACGCTGCGCGTGGCCACCACCTACATCCACCACAACCATAACAGCCAGACCCTGGACAACGACATCGCGCTCCTCAAGCTGCACGGCAAGGCGGAGCTCAAGGAAGGTTGGTTCATGTTTAAATTAAGAAATCGTAAGGGGGCGTCCATTAATTACGTGAGGCATTTTTAAGGATTTTTTGACCCCCCCCCCCCCCCCCTCCCCCCTTGGTGAGATGTCGTAAGATTTTTCTCGACCCCCTCCCCCCTACCCCAATCTCACGTGAGATTTTCAAAACTTGTACTTATGGGTATAAAAGTATTGGATTTATAGACAAATATAATTGTGTCAGATTTTGTCATATTTTATTCAAGACACGTTTTTATTTTCATTCAACTTTAATTTAACTTAATTTTCACGCAGTTTTACACCATTTTCTGCTAAAAAAAAATTACGTGATATTTGCGCAGACCCCCTCTCCCTCAAGTGAGATTTAGTAAGATTCGGCTCGACCCCCTCCCCCCTTAAATACCTCACGTAATTAATAGACGCTCCCTAATGAGATTTGGGATATGTCTCGTATTTTAAAGGTTGTGTTCGCCACTTCGGCTCTGTTGCTACTCGTATTGGACTACTTCTAATCCTAACGAATCCTTACTAATATTACAAGTGCGAATGTGAGTTTATTTGCTGGATAATGTGGGAGTCTGAGAAGGACGTACTATAGTTTTCATCCCAAAACATTATGTAGGTAGTTCCGTCTGGTGCGCGATAAACAATTTTTTCATAGACGATGCGGGCAATAGCTAGTGTTAAATACACGGGGCAATTGGCATTGTTCATTTTTTTAAGCTGTGCTTTTAACACCTTTATTTGATAAAATGGACTATTTCAAGCAACTAATTTGAATATTATGCTTTTACGTAGCTTTGTTAATTAATAATAAATATTTTTTCGCTGTTTCATAATTCGTGAATTTAGACAGAATCCCAATCGCCTTCGTTCGGCTGGCTATAAAAAAAACGGCTTTGTCTATGGTTTTGTTAGATTTGACAGTGACACGTGACAGTTGCCATAGCCAAACTTTTTTTTTCATTTTTGTGGCAAACATTCGATGCTGGATTCTGTCTAAAAACCCGGTCGTTCGGTCAAACAAAGGTTCAAAGTACTTTTACAAAAATATCTGCAATCATAAAGTATTTTTGAAATAGGACAAGATAAATCGGATAATTGATGGTTTTCCTCGAAATGGTTTTCGAATTGGAGCATACTAAAAAAATGAACAATGCCAATTTATACTAATTGACCTAGTCCCAAACTCAGCAAAGCTTGTACTATGCGTAGGTACTAGCCAAATAAATCATACATACAATACAACATCTATTACTTCGCTACAAACATCCATATGTGAACCGGCGACTTTGATTTACGGGGTGACTTTAAAAAGTAGTTATAATTGCGAAATCATTAATTTTTATTTGCGTTTACTGCTTCCAAACGATGTCTTCATCGATCGCCTTTGTGTCTACATGCCAAACATTCACCGCATATGGACAACATCGAATTTATAGCACTTTTAAAACGATCGAAGTATCTAGCCCCAAAATTATCAAAGTCACCCAAGTTAAGGTTTTATCGAACAAATGCTTGTCAATACCGGCACAGTATATATATAAGCTAAAGCAGTAAGGAAACTACGAACAAATCGGTTGAAACGAAACACGCACACAGGCGCGCGCTTTACACGGCCCCTAAGCGGACCTCGTCCACTCCGCTCAGGCTCAGGTCCGCTTAGGGGCCGTGTAAAGCGCGCGCCTGTGTGCGTGTTTCGTTTCAACCGATTTGTTCGTAGTTTCCTTACTGCTTTAGCTTATATATATATACTGTGCTACCGGGATTCAAACAGGGTTTAAACCATACCCATAGCCTTCTGATTTATAAGAGGTATGTGTCCATTCCATGCTGGTCTGGGAGCAAAGAAAAAACATAGAATAAACCAGTTGCTTCTTTTCCCGCGCAAATGACAAAAGCCCATCGAGGAAATTGGAGAAAATCTTAGGGATTATGTTGTACACATCCACCTCTAAGCCCACAGTCATGCTAAACGTGGCCTTTAGCTCTTGTTACTTTAGGATCTGTCTACCCAGTTAGGGATAAAGACGTGAGTTATGTATGTACGTTATAGTTATAGGCAGTGGCGTAACTATACCATCTGGGGCCCGTGGCAAATTCTTTTGATGGGGCCCTATCAGTAAAAATCGTCACGTTGTACTCAGTTTAATTTTAATATTTTTGAGCTCGCGGCCTCTTGGGCCGGGGCCCTCTTGGGTCGGGGGCCCCTGGCATTTTGCCAGTCCTGCCACCCTATTGTTACGCCACTGGTTATAGGCGATGCGGCTAGCAACCCAAAACTATTTTGATTGCATTTTCCACCTATACGCCCACAATCATGCTAAACGTTGTCTTTAGATCTTGTTACTTTAGGCTCTGTCTATCCAGTTAGGGATAAAGAATTATGTGTGTACGTTGTGCGCTGGTGTTCACGATGTGTTGTTTCAGGAGTGTGTCTGGTGTGCTTGCCCGCGCGCGGCGTGAGTCACACGGCAGGCAAGCGGTGCACCGTCACCGGATACGGGTACATGGGGGAGAGTAAGTACTTTGCAGTCTTTTACACAGTGCGAAGGTTAATAGATTAAGGAGAGCCGTGTCTAACTTTGTACTCTCATTCAATTGATAACCTATCATTTGAAAAACAGCGCCTTCTCGTCTCTGGTGAGCGGGAGTTTGTTATTGTGTCGTACAGACACATCATTCAAACAGACGACGCTTGGCGACGAAAATTCGCATAGTAACAAGGTCACGTGAAAGCTGGTAACAGATAGAAAAATTCGAAGGCTTACCCACCTGCTATGAGTGGTGTAGGGGTCTAGCAAGCGTCACGGAATGACGAGGATCCGGGTTAAATTCCCGGCCATAGCTTTACTTTTCGGATTTTTCTGTGTTCTAATTTTCAATGTCGTTTACAATTTTAAATTCAGCACAGCATAAGGATCGATAGGGTAAACGATTTTGAGTAAGAAAAACCCAAAATACCTAGTTAAATTCTAGAAAAAAACATGTAGATTTTATTTTTGTAAACGCTCATTAGGTACATCCGAAAAATACATTTGAGTGATGTAATTTAAAAAATTGGCCCCTAGTTGTTAAACCAAGTTTTGCACATCTGGTAAAAGCCCATCGAAGGAATGGGCGAAAGTCTTAGGAATCATGTTATAGGCGATACGGCAACCCATCACTATTTTGATTTCCCTTTCCGTTACGCCCTTAATCATGCTAAACGTGGCCTTAAGGTTTTGTTATCTTAGCTGAAATTTTGCATAATTATGTAAGTCGGATGACAATACAATAATCTGGTAGTGGAGTTCTGGTAGCCAGGACCGTCTCCGCAGGAGGGAACTCTTCAACGGTTGGTCCGATAGACTTGAAATTTGGTACACACACATGTAAGACGGACGACAATGCAAGTAGGTACAGTCAGAAAAAAAGTTTGTTTTGAAAATGTTTTTGGAACAAAAAATATTTACCTTGCTACTCCGCTACTCACGTGCAAAATAACCAAGCCTGTGTGATATATATATATTATTATGTTCTTCATACAATCCCTTCGTCCACTACTGCCAATAAAACACATATAAATCCCACAAACTTAATTATCCCTTACACCACACAAACACTGACGTGTTTCGATCCCCCTACGGGATCATTATCAAAGTTTAATGAGCACAACTGTTACACACGCAAACCAGCAAAGTAACGCACGATTCAATAAAAAAAAGAAACTTATTGTTTATAATAAAACTTATTAATGTTTCTCCTACTTTAAACCTTGTTTCTCCAGCCGGTCCGATTCCGCTGCGCGTGCGCGAGGCGGAGCTGCCGATCGTGAGCGACGCGGAGTGCATCCGCAAGGTGAACGCCGTCACCGAGAAGATCTTCATACTGCCCGCCAGCTCCTTCTGCGCGGGCGGCGAGGAGGGCAACGACGCCTGCCAGGTACAATGTCTATACGAATATAGACTGACCACTTAAATGAGTACTCACCCGCGCGGCACAGGGGCCCGGGGAGTTCTCTCGGTGCGGGCGGGTAGTGCGCCTGCCGCCCGCACAGAGGCCCCCGCGGTCGTCCCACCCCGCGCGTCTGCACCGCAAGGGGGGGGGGGCTCATTTAAGCGGTCGATCTATAGGATGCTGCATATTTTATCTAAGTCTGCAATATGGCTGTCAATCGTTCAAAGTTTAACTGGAGATCCCTTTAAAAGATAAGGTTGTCTTTGTAGAGAAAATAGAATGTACCAGTTGCTTCTCTTCCTGCGCAGATGCTAAAAGTCCTAGGGAATGGGCGAAAATCCTATATAGTACCGTATATAGGCTTAAAATGATTATTCTCTCCACAGGGCGACGGCGGAGGACCTCTGGTTTGCCAAGACGACGGCTTCTACGAGCTGGTGGGTCTGGTCTCTTGGGGCTTTGGCTGCGGAAGACAGGACGTGCCTGGCGTCTACGTCAAGGTCTCCTCGTTCATCGGCTGGATCAACCAAATCATTTCCGTCAATAACCTATAGCTGAGCCATTCATCAATGGCATAGCTGAAAATGCAATCAAGCTTAAAAATACATGTTTCGGCGATCATCGAACATTCTGGAGCTACGGCGATTTCATGAGAACTGGGTTACCACAATCTCTTAACCTTTTCGACGCCAATGACACAACAGCACCGCAGGTTCAACGCCAACGATCTATATTTAACCTTCGTTCAATTGGGTTTAGGTTGAACTTAATTAAGGCATCGTTCCGAACGCTGAGGCCGTGGGTCGCTACAGTGACTGTGAGGAGAAAACCTCTATAAAAAATCCAGCGGCACCTGCGGGGGAGGGCGGGAGTTCCCAATCCTGCATTGCACAGGTGTCGCAGGGAGGTAGCCCCATCCCGGGGTGGGCCCGTAGGGCATCGCGGTTCACGAAAGTTCTCCCGTGGTGTCCTACAATAGTGCCAAATTTGGGAATCCGTGTGTTTTTTACTGGGTATGCCTGACGCCTCGGGAGAGCCCCAGATACCCCTGGTATTCCCGTACCGGGCCGGATGCATAAGGCGCATTTTCCACACCATAAAAAAAGGCCTTAAGGCATCGCAATTAAGAAGTCTGGCGTAGGGATGACGTGTCTTGTATTTGACGTGCCGGTGAAAAGGTTAACGAGTGCCAAGTTTTATTAAGCGTAAGGGACACAGTTATGCAGCCATATAGCTCTGTCCCTTACGCTGTATAAAACTTGGCACGCATTACGCGATTGTGGTATCCCCCAGAGCCTAAAAAAAAACATATTGGCGATCTTGACTGTACTGAAAACTAAGAACGGCTTGAGGGTTGTATTTAATTGCCATTTCGTGAAACCGTTTTTGCAAAACGTTCTGAGAGTTTTAGAAGTCGGCGATCGTTGGAACAAGGATAACATAAAGAACCCATTCGCCCTTTCATGTAGGCAGCTGTCAGGGGGTTTTCAGATTTGATTTTCGTCGATCGTTCGATTCGTTCGATGACCATAGTATGGGCTCAAATATCGACTCACGCGATTGAGAATACGTTCATGTTTAGATGTTTTTGAGCTTGACGGGTTCAATATCTGATAGCGTCTGTAAAATTAGCTATCGAAATTTTTTAAGGCAAGGGGACATACTTGTTTGGATCATAGACAAGCAAAATATCTAAAATGTGCCATCTCCTTGAAAACTAATGGTGGCAATGTTCTATGTCTTTGACTTACAGACGGAGTTGGTCGATTATTTTCGTATCTTTGAACTTCAACATTGAATGCAATAATTTAGTTTTTCTGGTGTTGCCAGTCTGATTTTAAGAGGCATATTTTGGCACTAGATTTCGATGGCTCACTGAACGTTAAATGCTGTTTTAGCGTTTACAAGCGAATTCTAGCGACATTGTTGCTAATAGCATTTACTAATAATAAAGACTTAAAGCAGTAATTATTTTAAATTATTTCTTCGCTTTAGTCATGTACATAAATAAGCTTTTTAGTTTAATTTATTTATTAAGTAGGATAGCTATTTATTTTGGCGGCATTTATTGTTCTCCCACCATTTTTTCTGCACAGGTCCGGTCGCTGTTTTTTGTTATTTCACAAAAAGGTTCTGTTGTAAGTTTTGCCTAAATAAAATTATCTTAACTATTACATACTAGGTACCTACAAGATTTTACTGATCTTGAAATGTTTGTCTGCGCAGGTATTCAGTTTTAAAATTTGCAGAGCATTTCTCAATCAGGCCCATACTTCAACGCGACAATAGTCGCTGACAATTAACAATTCTGTTTACATTACAAACTAGACAAAAATCCACGCCGGTTGGCTTCGTATTGACTATGCATTGCATTTCCAATTGTCACTTGTCACCGACAGTTGTCGAGATGGTCAAATAGGGGTCAGGTGTTGGTTCGTCGCGTAATTCGATACAGTCTGCGTCATATATATCCTTACGGTCCAAGTGTCCAAGTGCCCTTGTTATACAGGCGTGTGCGGATATCTATATATATAAAAGAAAGTCGTGTTAGTTACACTATTTATAACTCGAGAACGGCTGAACCGATTTGGCTGAAAATTGGTAGGGTGGTAGCTTAGAACCAGGAGACGGACATAGGATACTTTTTATCCCGATTTTCCCACGGGATTGGAAAATTCCGAAATGTTGTGCGCGGACGAAGTCGCGGGGAAAAGCTAGTATTTAATATGTCCGCACATGCCTGTATAACAAGGGAGTAAGAGCGTGTTCTAATATATTCGACCTCTTAGATGTACGTTTATGTCGACTGGATTCGGTAAGAAGTTTCTTTAGCAAGACTTACTTATGTAATTTATATCACCTTTAACCTTTTCAACGTCAACGATATCTTTCAGCACCACAGCTTCAACGCCAACGTCCATTACTTCAATGCAAAAGCAACCTTCGTTCAATTGGGTTTAGGTTCAACTTAAGCCATCGCAATAAAGACGTCTGGCGTATGGACGACGTCGCTTGTATTTGACATACACATACATACATACACAAATCACGTCTTTATCCCTTACGGGGTAGACAGAGCCTAAGGTAACAAGACCTACAGGCCACGTTTAGCAAGTGTGGGCGTACAGGTGGAAAATGGAATCAAAATAGTGATGGGTTGCTAGCCTCATCGCCTATAACAAGATTCCTATGATTTTCGCCCATTCCCTCGATGGACTTTTACCATCTGCGCGGGTAGAGAAGCAACTCGTACATTCTATGTTTTTTCTTTACTCCCAGACCAGCATGGAAGAATTGTATTTGACGAGGCGGTGAAAAGGTTAAAACGTGGTCTAAGTATGATAACTTTAGGTCTGTTTTGTACTTTTATTTTGACCTTAAATTAATACTTTTTTGGCCGGACCAATCTTATAAATTAAGGTTTCTTTCTATTTATTGTAATATAATGAATTTTCAAGTACTTTAGGGACATGACAAAAGTTCTGGCCATGGCTGCAGAAAAATTATTGTCATAATATATTTTCATAGATTTTACCCGATTTTAATTTACACGCTGACTGTACAGACTTTTTGTATATCTGTTATCTTAAAATATTAAAAAAGCAAAATATTACCTAACCGATCTTCTCTTCAACAATACTAGTTTTTTCACACAAGATACCCTGAAAATCATGTTTAGAGCAGTTATTAGTTTTAGTACGGAAACCAAACAATAACTTTTACATAATAAATATTATACACATACGTAAATAAAGGTCTTAAGGAGCGACCACACCGCCGCGTATACGCAGTGACGTGCGTAGGCGTCACGTTTTCTCACCGTTTTTCCATAAATTTTGTTGCGTAAACGCACCGTCAACGTCTTTTACGCACCGGTGTGGTCGCACCTTTATTCAGTAAGGTCTCACATTGGACCTGGCATGTCCTTGCCTTGAAATCGGGGGCAGGGGGGCAAACATCCCCCCTGAAACAAAAGAAAGGGGGCTTGCACCCCCTTCAAATGTCATTTCCGGGCACTATTTGTGCTATTATTGTAAGAACTTTGTTTGTTCTTAAATTATTAATTCACCCCCTTCCATATGTAGACTTCAAGCGACAAGGTACCAAAATTGCTTTTAATTATTTATTTTCGCTGGTGTCAAATTAAACGGAATGTCATGACTTTACTGAAAGGCGACTAGATTAGTTATTTCTATACATAAGAGCAAAAGGCTATGGTGTTAAAACTGCGTTTTATGTATTTATTGACCTTCAAGCCATAACTTTGTAGTAGTAAGACTCCCTTACGGAGATGTAAATAGGCCAAAAATTGTTCAATGCTACATACAAATTATCCATACATTCACACTACCCAATCCTGAACGGTTAAGGCCCTCGAAAAAAACGTCGGAAACGTTTGTGCACGTCTTTTGAAGTAGGGAGGGGGGGGGGGGGGGGGGGGGGGGTTGCGCTGAAGCTTCTCTCGCTTCGCTTGCGGCGCCAGGGGTGCTACTGTTGCAGTCTTCACCAAGGGTGCATAGATATTCCGGTTCCTCAGGCTATTTCGTGTGGCAACTAACTAACATCGTTAAAGCGACAAGGTGCTAATTTGTTGTGGAGCTAACATGAAACATTGGACACAATTTTTGTACTTAAATGAAAATTTGTATGAAACTAGTGATGAACAAGTCTTTGACAGCTGGCCCGTTCTGACTTCATCGTACAGTTCAGTTTTTCAAACATATTGTATGGAAAACTGGTCTGAAGCTTGCGATTATCGGTGTACTAGCTAAGTACTGTTAACGTAAGTACTTGTCTGTTTGCTAATAAATTTGTGAAAATATATACTTTTTTATTTGTCCTTCACTCTTTGCCTTTTCAATTGCTGTCTAAAATAATATTTTTTATTTCTTTTCGGGTGGGAAATGAGCAAAATAAAATACAATGAATGAGATTACTTACAAGTTTATTTAATAATTAATATTTTTGAGTAAAAATCTTCATACACAGTCATAGCATGACTTCATCAAAACAATAGCGTTACAAATAGTTGTGTCTATATAATCTAATTATAATAGTTTCAGTCACTACACGACACGACAACAATCCCTACCATGCAAATTTCCATGTCTCAACCAAGCAATAAAGTTTAGAAAGCGAAAAGGTTGTGTACGTAAAACATAATCTCAAATTACAGCACTAATGATCAACTTGATCTATAATTGTGACTTCAAATATTGGAGAGCGTTTTCTAAAAAAAAAGTTCACATATTTTTTTTCACAATTTAACTATTTTGGGGTTTTCTTACACAGAATCGTTTACCCTATCGTTCCTTATACAAGAAAAAATGTGTCCCAAAATTGCCTTCCAGTTCGTCACTTTTTTTCATATTGATATGTATGGAACGTGACGAACAGGAAAAGAAAATCCATAGTAAAATCTGGGACACATTTTTTCTCGTATGAGAATCGATAGGGTTTTTTTAGGAAAACGCTCTGGAACACATTTCGAGCGTAGCGGAACTGACGCCGCGCCAGCAAAGCTCGGATATCGGTTGAATTTTTATACCGGTTTTCAAGAGAATACTTCTATAAACCTGTTTATTCCGACGCACTACCAAACGCTATATTCTTACGTTCTACATTTGTACGGCCAGCCGGCTGTCTCGTCGAATAACACGGTTTATTTAAATTATAATGAAATTGTTTTGATAATTCGGAGTAAAACTGAAACAGACTGATAATTAATGTTATTTTTTAAACCGGTCCAGAGCCTTGCGCGTCTCACACATTATCCGCCGCTCTGATGTCACCGACGCTCGTTCCCAAACTCAGACCTCTGACTGAACGCTTGTCTACCATTTTTACTTTACGAAATAGAAATAATACTATAAATCATACTTTTATATCTATAAAACTCACACAATTGATTTGCACCAATCTATTATTATTCAAAAACATCTGTGAAAAACTCAAGTAGAATATTTGAAATAAAACTAAACACATAATAAATGTCCTTAAAAATATCATATAAATCTAATACAAATAATTATGAATTATTACTTTTATATCAAACCTTTATTTGGTCGCATTATTTTAGTTATTATCAAGGCCATACACCATTAGTGTAAGTCTAATCTTGCAAGTCTTATTTAATTGATAAAAAATTTGGTGCTTATAATATATGTAGTACGAATGAAAACTCAATTACAGTCAACAAAAGTTAAGCAAGCAAAAAGTTTCCCAAATTACATTTTTAACCATGTCCGTAGATGGTTCAAAGAAAAACTATCGCGAAGAATCACACACACACACACACACACACACACACACACACACACAAATCACGTCTTTATCCCTTACGGGGTGGCCAGAGCCAGAGGCAACAAGACCTAAAGGCCAAGTTTAGCATGATTGTGGGTGTATAGGTAGGTGGAAAGGGGAATCAAAATAGTGATTGGTTGATAGCCGCATCGCCTATAAAAGTCATGACTGCGAAGAAACAATGCTAGTATAATTTAAATAAGTGACAAACAAAATCACTAGCATGTTACATAGCCCTTAACCACTCTATGGTTAATTAATAAATGGAAAAATGTTATCTATGAATCAGGATTTTTCTTTTTATGTAATAAAACTCGCAGTAGTCGCAATAGACAGACCGACCTTACAAACCTAATCGCACCATCTTCGTGCATTGGTGTATGGTCTTGATTTGCACTCTCTAAAATCTAAGTTCCTTCAGCATGCATTCTATTTATCGCGCCGCGATATTTTCTCTCGATATTAGCCTATAGGGTACCTCCCATTTGTTCTATGGAACTGTGACGTCATAGGACTGTTAGCAATTTTTTTTCCCCGACAGTTCCATGGTAGAACTATTGAAACAAAAAATGTGCTATTTGTTGAGAACTAAAAGCACCTCAATTTTGTGATGGGAAACTTGAGGTGCTTTTAGTTCTATAGAACAAATAGCACATTTTTTGTTTCAATAGTTCTACCATGGAACTGCTGGGAAAGAAAAATGTTAACAGTCCTATGACGTCACAGTTCCATAGAACAAATGGGAGGTACCCAGCCTATACACTCTTACCCCTTTATTCATAAACGCTCTGTAGGCTTCTGCTATTCTATTCTCCTTTAATGGCGGCCGTAAGGCTTGGGCCAATGTCAGTTTAAATGGCAAGTGTGCGGTTGATTCTGTCCACGTCAACGAGTGAGCAGCAGCAAGGAAATAATTTTGCAACTAAACCCCTTTTCGGAGTGAGGCTTCTGCTAAATTAGCAATCGTTTGTCCTTATCTGTCACTTTGACATTTACCTTTCACAGATAAGGACAAACGGTTGCTAAGTTAGCAGAAGCCTATAGAGCGTTCATGAATAAGAGGGTTAGTTTGCATAAAGTTCGAATCTTCTTCACTATCACAAGTAGGTTTGAAGTAACTTTCCGTTTATTGTTCTATAAGTATAGTAAATAAGATATGCCTTCGTTAAAACCAAATAAAGGAGCGACCACACCGCCGCGTATACGCAGGGACGTGTCGCATGCGTCCCGTTCTCTCACCGTTTCTTCATACATTTTGTAGCGTAAACGCACCGTCAACGTCTTTTACGCACCGGTGTGGTCGCACCTTGAAACGTCAAAGCGGACTTATGCGTACGGCAAGGGCCGGTTTGAACCAGGGATGTTACGGAGCTTCGACTCCGGTTCCGTTAAGTCGGAACTTCCGATTATTATTACACCTTCGGTTGCGACTTCGGCTCGGACACTTTTAAATCGAAGGTTTTAATCGGAGGTCGAAGCATAACATAGCGGCGGCGGCCTGTGTCGACTGTTATGAACAGGTTCATTCATGTCGCGCGGGGAATCCCCCCGACTCCTACTACGTGCACTCTATCGTCAATTATCTGACCCTGCCTCCGACTCCGATAAAGCAAATTTAAAAACTCCGACTCCGCCTTCGGTTCCGCTAAAACTACCTCCGTTACATCCCTGATTTGAACTCACTGCCTTGCCGTGATGTGTGTAACTTTAACTTGTTCGACTGGCGAAGTTTATTTGCAACTGTGCACACACGAAGCGTGGTTTAAGCCGGCCTCACTTAAGCGCAGACCACTCGGCCGAAGTTCTTAGACGAAGTGTCAAAGTGAAGTTAGCCGAGGCGAGGAGATACTACACACTCGTAGGACTTCGAAAACAACTGAAGTCGAGTAATGTAGTGTGACGAATAAAACCGACACAGAACGGAAGTTGCACGAAGGAAGTGCTTCTCTTTACTCTCGTCCTCGGCTTACTTCGATCAACTTCGCAATTATAGTAGGCGCTTTAGCTTTTTGTTAAGTTCGTTTTTTATTTGGTCAGAGTATAACGGTTTTAACTATACAGTATTTTTTTTAAGTTATAAATAAGAGTCTTAAATCATGGAAAATTAATTTATGAACCTTTCGCTTTACGGTCTCACACTACGAAAAAAGAAAAAGGATGCGAACATTTACCACTAGCTACAGGTCAACCGCTTAACTGAGTCCCCGCCCGCGCGGGCACAGAGGCGTATAGTAGGGAGGGACGAAAAAGGGGACCGCAGAGTTGGGCGTAATCAATTACTTATGGAATCAATTACACGACTACATTACAGTAATCGATTACTTGGATAATCAAAATTACTGTAATACTGTACTATAATTAGATTTTGTAATCCATTCCTTTGGAATCAGTATTGTAAACCACTACATCTTGATTCTTCGGTAATCAAGTACCTAAGTAATCTGAATTACCTAACTCCAGCTCCACACTAGGTTACTTAACACACTAGTTTGGCAAACCTCATTTTATCTTGTAAATGTCACTCAAAATTGTTTTTGGTTAACATCATTACATTCTAGCATTTCAGTTTCACATTAAATTTTGTTGTTGAATCCGTTGATAAGTAATCAAGTCAACAATTCCAATAGTTTGGAATCGACATTTCAGGAATCGGTTACGAAATGCCTATCTCTGGGGGACCGAGAGGTGCGAGGCGCCTCTCTCGCTCCCCTGTCGCCTACTCCGCGCCCCTGTGCCGCGCGGGCGACGACTCAGCGGTCGTTCTATAAGCACACGCTCACTAGTTTACTAAGTATATATCGACAATACGGTGTGTTACAGTAAGTTCTTGTACTTGCGAGTGTAATGTTGTGCTAGTGTTCGTTCCTCTCGACGAGCGGCTTCTTGTGCGAGGTGGGCGCGGGCAGCCGGGACGTCTTCTTGTGCGACACGGGCCGGTACAAGTTGTTCTCTTTGCCGGGCTGCGGCTGGAAATGAGTAAATACATATATACATACATACTTATATCACGTGTTTATCCCTTACGGGGTACAGAGTTTAAGGTAACAAAACATTAAGGCCACGTTTAGCATGATTAAGGGCGTATAGCTGGAAAGGGAAATCAAAATAGTGATGGGTTGTTAGCCGCATCGCCTATAACATTATTCCTAAGCCTTTCGCCTATTCTCTCGATGAGCTTAAACCTAATGCGCGGGAAGAGAAGCAACTGGTAAATTCTTATGTTTTTTTTCTTTACTCCCAGACCAGCATGGAAGAAATACATACCCTGAATATATCCGCACCTTATACACAGAAATCACGTCAGTGGGCCATTTCTTTAAAAGTTGTACACTCAACTTTTTCTGGGATTTTGGTTTATTTTCAATTTTCTACTCAGAATCACGTCACGAACACTATCGATCCTGATAGGAGAGAAAAAAAGTCCCGTTTCTTATGTCAGCGTTAATTTTCTGACGTCATTCTCACACCAGTAGGCTTATTGTCTAACTCGCTCGCAATCGACATCGTGTTCATTTTGACAGTTCTTGTATGAATGTGACAGCTAGCTGATTCCGATGCCAATTGTCAGCCCATACGTGAACTGTCAAAATGAACACGATGGCGATTGCGAGCGAGTTAGGTAATAAGCCTACAGCTTGTTGCCCACGACTATGCGTATTTCAATCGTGAATAACAAACAAACGTCCACGCTTTAGTATTTACATTATCGCACACATAACCGCTCGGCACCAGATCGGCGCCGCCTCACCTCATCGGCTCGCCGTCAACCATATGCGAGCTTGTAACGGAAGCGGCTCGGTGCCTTCGAGGCGTCCGCGCGGCTACAGCGCGCTTACCGCGAGCCGGCGACTGGCTGGCGGCTAGCGGTCAACGTCAACGGTCACCGATGTCAGAGAGGCAAGCGGCGCGCCGTCCCCGCGGCGGCGAGACGTAAGCGCGGTGACGGCGCACTGCTAGCTCGTGTCGAGGCGAGGCGTTGCCGTTCCGAAGCCGATAAGTGTGCGTTGCAGTATGGAGTTTCATACAATGAATACTGAACGGGTGCCGTGCCGGTTGAGTGTGCGTCAACTATTATGTAATTTAGTTTTCCGTCCTTTTTTAATTTTTTGTTTATTCTAAACTATTTAATTAATTTATGTATTTTTTTTTTTTTAGTTACACATAAGTCGGGTTCTATCTATTTTACCATTTATTTATTATATTTGTTTACGTAAAAGTTTATGGATTGTAGTATATTTTATCTTTGTATCGTTTCGTGAGTCACGGTTCTGGCTGAAAATCAGTGCTGCAGGTGTCTAACGCCTCAGCTGAGCCAGCGACCGTTTCACTTTTGCGAAGACACACACAACGCTCATGATCTATTTTTCTTGTCTTGATTATTTTCTATAAAATTGTGTATATTCTCTTTTATTTGTGTGTCTTGCAAAAAGGAATAAATGTCTTCTTTCTTTCTTTCTTATGCTTGATTGACGTTGATTTACCTTCCTGTAGTAGATGTCGGTCTCGGACGTGGCCTTGCAGATGGCGGCGGCGGGCGGCGAGGGCGTGGGGCACACGGCGGAGTCCTCGGACACGCACGACTCGCAGTCCGACGGGGGACTCGTCTCGGGGTCTGACTCCACCACCACGCAGTCCTGACCGTATGTTAACTTTTGTAAATTTGTTTGTTACGTTACGTTCCGAAGGTGGTGAAGTAAAGAATGCCTCGGATAGCAGGAAATTGTCGCGGGAAATGGAATGGTTATATTACCTCATCCTTGTTGAGCTGCATGGCCCGGTAGCGCGCCAGGATGCGCTCGTGCGGCGACGTGGCCGCCAGCTCGCGCGGGAAGCGGTACTCGCGCCGCACCGGCGTCTTGCCTGGGACGATACATAAATAAATACAAGGATATTCAGAATTCTTTCGGAATATTCAAGCTCGTGATCGGGTTACTTTCTCTGAAAATGATTTTCAGCATTTTTCACTGATTCATTGACTTTTAGAGCACCCCTGGTAGTAAAAGTAAAACACGCATCACGAAATCGGGTTCGATTCCCGGCTACAGCTTTACTTATCGAAGCAGCTATTTGTGTCGCGTAATACGTTAGGTATCGCTGTCTTAACAAGCGGAAACTTACGAGTACATATGTTAGTATTACTAGCTGTTTGCCCGCGACTTTGTTTGCAAAGAATACGATTCTCGCTATCTGACGGGAATTACGCAAGTGTCATTCCAGGTGGCTATGGGTCGTGGTCACCTACAGTTTGTCCACCTGGTTTATGACGAAACTCCGCCGAAGGGTGGAGCCCTTTTTCTGGGTATATCGCGCCCTTAAGGGAAAAGAAGATACCTGACAAACATAACCTACCTATTTTTGTATTAAAATAATAAGTGATTCGAAATAATGGCAGCATTATTTCCGGGTGGACCATATTAGGTGGATCACGCACGACCCATAGTCAATTCCAGGCTATAATCTATCTCTGCACCAAATTTCAATCCGATCCGTTCAGCTGTTTTGGTGTGACAGAGTGACAAATATCCACACTCCACACTCACCCATCCTCATCAGTAGGATAAAAAGGGAAACAAGTTCAGCTTACCAGTGGGCGAGTAGACCTTGAACTCGTCCTCCAGCCTGGCCTTCTCCAGCCGGTCCTGCTGGTCCAGCGCGCGCGCCACGTCGCCGGAGAACTGATCGAGCTGCTGCTGCAGGGCCCGCAGCGCGGAGCCGTGCGCGGCGCGGGCGGCGCCCGAGCCCGCCGCCACCCTGCCGGAGCTGCCGGCCACCGCGCCGAGGCACGCGGAGGCCGACGCGGTGCACGCCTGGAGGACAGGTAAGGCTTTGTTGAGTACGGCGTGCATGTTAAATGCAACTCATGCTGGTGTGCGCGTGCGCAATGTTGACAACTCCTTAACTACAATAATTCATAGATATAAAATCTATATCTTATAATGGATGACATCAAATTTCATATTTTATTCGTACATTACAAATGATTTAGAATTATTACATGTCTTATGAAATTATGAATTACTAGCCTTCCGTCGCAGCTTCGCCCGCGATAACTTTTCCCGTAGGAAAAGGTATTTTTCCCGCGGTAAAAAGTAGCCTATGTCACTCAGTGATAATGTACTTTTCTAACGGCAAAAGAATTTTTGAAATCGGTCCAGTAGTTTCGAAGCCTATTCAATGCAAACAAACAAACAAACAATCAAATTGTTCCTCTTTATAATATTAGTATAGAATAGATAGTATAGATTAGTATAGATTTCACACTTAAGAAAGCGATAGGGCAAAAAATATTATCCTACTATTTACGCGCAACTAGCTGTTGCCCGCGGCTTCGTCTACGCAGAATTAGAATTTGTATCCCGTGCTTGACTTCACGCGACACTTCCAACAATTATCGCTATATTTCAAGTAACTCAATTTACACATAACTCTGACAACGCTGTACTCTTTATCCAGCTGTTGGAACTGACCTCAACCGTCTCCACCACGGCGGTCAAAGCGACTTTGTTGCCGTCCACAACGCTGGAGAGTGCCTGCTCCGCGCGCGCGATCAGCTGCCGGCTGGCTTCCTCTTCCATCGTCACCGCTGTGTTGGCCTGTTCCTGGAGAGATAAAAGTTTTTTTAATGAGACGACAAATAAAATGGCAACCGAGTTTGTCAACCACATTATAAAATATTTTGTGTAGGTAAAAAATAAAATTTAAACGTGAAAATTTTACATATTTACAAAAATCATACATAAAATTACGTCTATATCCCTTTCGCAGTAGACATAGCCTAAGGTAATAAGACCTAAAAACCACGTGGTCTGGTACGTGGTCACGTAGGTCTGAACGTCAGTATGATTCAGTATGGTATAAAAGTGGTCTGGTTTCTTCCATGCTGGTCTGGGAGTAAAGAAAAAACATAGAATTTACCAGTTGCTTCTCTTCCCGTGCAGATGGTAAAAACCCATCGAGGGACTGGGCGAGTCTTAGGAATCATGTTATAGGCGATGCGGCTAGCGACCCATCACTATTTTGATTTTCCTTTTCACCTACACGCCCTTAATCATGCTAAACGCGGCCTTAAGGTTTTGTTACCCCGTAAGCCTTACGGCGTAAGGGATAAAGACTAGTTCAGTATGATTCGTTCAGCAGTTTTTTTTTATATGAATAGGAAGGCAAACGAGCAAGTGGGTCACCTGATGGTAAGTGATCACGACTGCCCATAGACAACCGCAACCCCGGAGGGATTGCAGATGCGTTGCCAACTTAGAGGACTAAGATGCTATGCCTCTTGTGCCCGTAATTTCCCCGGCTGTCTTACTCTCCACACCGGAACACAGCAGTGCAAGCACTGCTACTTAGCGGCAGGATTAGCGAGTAAGATGATGGTAGCGATCCGGACGGACCTTGCACAAGGCCCTACCACCCGCAAACTTATTTCGGGATCCTGTCACAGGCGACGCGGCTAGCAACCCATGACTATTATGATTCCCTTTTCCACTCATACGTAATATACGTCCACAATCACGTCAAACACAGCCTTTAGGCTCTGTCTACCTCGTAAGGGATAAGTGATTGATAGTTGTCGATAAGTGTGAGTTACCTCGATGAGCCTGGCGTTCCGGGCGAGCGCCTGCAGCAGCTGCGCGGCGCACTGCTCGGCCACCTGCACCACGTTGCCGGCGAACGCGGACAGCTCCGCGCCCATCGCCGTCGTACCTAACCCCGAAATAAACATTAAAATCCATCCATAAAACCATCTAAATATACGAGTATATAACTCAAACATGACTGACTGACTGACATAGTCTATCAACGCACAGCCCAAACCGCTGGACGGATCGGGCTGAAATTTGGCATGCAGGTAGATGTTATGACGTAGGCATCCGCTAAGAAAGGATTTTGATCAATTCTACCCCCAAGGGGATAAAATAGGGGATGAAAGTTTGTATGAAAGTTTGTCAATTTTAAACCGATCGGGCTGAGACTTTGCATGCATAAAGCTACTATGACGTAGGCATCCTCTAAGAATGGATTGCGTAATTTCTGCGGGATAGCGAATCGAATTCTATGCGGGCAACAGCTAGTTCTTATATAAGGTATGGGTATCTGATGCTGGTCTGGGAGGAAAGAAAAAACATAGAATGTACCAGTTGCTTCTCTTCCCGCGCAGATGGTAAAAACCCATTGAGGGAATGGGCGAAAATCATAGGAATCATGTTATAGGCGATGCTGCTAGCAACCCATCACTATTTTGATTCCACTTTCCACCTCTACGCCCTCAGTGTCTTGCTAAACGTGGCCTGTAGGTTTTGTTACCTTAGGCTCTGTCTACCCCGTAAGGGATAAAGACGTGATTTGTGTGTGTGTGTGTGTGTGTGTATCTGAAGCGGTGATTTCGTAAACCAGTATGAACTGGGATGCGTGCCTGGTGACAGCCGCCTCTGTAACTGGCGTCACTGAAAATCAGCGTCACGACATTATCCTGGATCCTATCGTGACACATAGCCGAATGGCGGCCATTTGGCCGGTTGCAATAAGTATCCACGTACAATATTCTGTCGCATCGATCGATGGGGCCATATTAGAAAAAGAACTATTCGTGCGATAGGATCGGCACATAAGGAACTTCGAATTTTAACTTTGGAGTAGGCCTGGCGACCCTGGCATTACCTTCCGCCAGCTCTGTTCCGAACTGGTCCGCTTGCTTGGCGCAGTGCTCGCGGCCGCTTTCGCACTCCGCGAGGTCAGACTCCGCAGTTTGCTTCTCATCCTCGACCGCAGCCATCAGCTCTTGCCGCCACGTCTGTAACAATAAAATAATATGTTTTTTAATCGGCACAGCACAATGAATGAAACATTTTTTTAATACATTTACATTTTCTGTGTTTTTCTTTTTCTTTCTGGCTTTGTTTTTTTTTTACTACGAACTGACCAGTGATTGACATCTATCTCACTTGGTGGAAGGTGCAGATGAAGCCAAAGGTGTAACTCACTGGTTCAGTAATAGCCTATTCACTCTAGCCTTGAAGAGCCCCAGGTTGTATCTGTCCGGAAATACAGACGATGGGAGCGAATTCCACATTGGGAGTTTTATACCATTATTCATTCATTCAAGAATCAATTCCGGTGATAATGATATATCTTATGCTTATTACACATAAACGGATAACTCACGTATAAAAAGTCGAGTAATGCTCGACATGTTTCGGACTATTTCGTAGCGAGTCGTGTTTCGTGGCGAGAGAAAAGTTTTTCATTCCGCGGAAAGTACGTGAAGCCATTGAAATAAGTCGGTATCCCAATTTCAACCGGGATAGCGGATGGCCGGTGCCCCCGAGTTGAAAAACTGTTTTAAATATTGACCAAACGGTGAGTGTGAGCGAACCTTTACGGAGTGACGTGATCAGTGTTGTGTGCTGCCCTACATTTGACAGTAATAAAAATGACGATGAAAACGAGGGTAGTTGTGCGCCGCTGTCAGTTGCGTCGAGCAGCCGCGCGAGCAGAGCGCTGGCGCGCAGTGTTCGTTTCGCTGCCGCCGGGGCGAGCGCTCCAGGAAGAAGGACTACGAAATAGTCCGAAACATGTCGAGCATTACTCGACTTTTTATACGTGAGTTATCCGTTTATGTGTAATAATGATTAAGTCTCACGGTAGTTTCATGTTGAAAGTGGCAAATATATCTTATGCTATTTTTAAATGTGTTACCTCGATGGCCTGCAGCCGTTCCCCCAGCAGCCCCCGGTCTTCTTGGAGCACCTCCTCGCGCGCGTGCAGGCGCGCCCGCAGCGCCTCCCGCTCAGCAGCAGCGTGTCGCGCCAGCCTCTCTTCAAGCAGCCGCCGCTCCTCCTCCATGTAGCGCTCCAGCCGGGCTTCGGTATCGGACCGCTCCTGCTCGATCGCAGCCAGCTGTTCCGAGATGCGGGCTTCGCGGCGGGTTCTTTCGGCTTCCAGTTGCTGTAGGAAAGTACATAATTGCAGAGGCGATCTTGCGGGTGGTAGGGCCTTGTACAAGGTCCGTCTGGATCGCTACCACAATCTTACTCGCTAATCCTGCCGCTAAGTAGCAATGCTTGCACTGCTGTGTTCCGGTGTGGAGAGTAAGACAGCCGGGGAAATTACGGGCACAAGAGGCATTGCATCTTAGTCCTCTAGGTTGGCAACGCATCTGCAATCCTTCCGGGGTTGCGGGTGTCTATGGGCAGTGGTGATCACTTACCATCAGGTGACCCACTTGCTCGTTTGCCTTCCTATTCATATAAAAAAAAAAGGCGACGCTCCTGGTCGAGTAATGTTGGAAGGCCGAGCGCTAGCGAGGCCGTCTGTTACCTAGTCCAGTACGAGGGTGTAGCTAAGCAATACAAAAGTATTGCTTAGCTAACATCCTACTAATATTATAAATGCGAAAGTTTATGAATATGGATGTTTGTTACTCTTTCACGCCAGAACGGCTGGACAGATCTGGACCATTGTAGCTACCTTTCCAGGGTTCAGTGAAAGCCTGGTTTCAAGTGTTGGAAAATCTTCTGTTTATATACAAACTTACTAAGCTAAGTTAGAAAGAGACAGACGATGTTTCCGTCTCACTACTATATAGTAAAGCTCCCCGTATAAGCTCGCGCGGTGTTATGCACTATACCATATTTGACACAGAGATAGATTTAGTCCGCAATAACACATAAGACTACTTTTTATCCCGGTAAATTGCTTAATTCCCCCGGGATAGCGAATTAATTCTTTGCAGACGAAGCCGCGGGCATCAGCTGCAGTAGCCGGCCATAAACATCGCACTTCGGTCTTTGGAAAGGGACAATTGACGTCACGTAAGTTAGAGCGAGACAGCGCTCCACGAAGCCGTAACTAGCCGAGTAGACCGACGTGCCTTTGTTTATTTTATTTTATTTATTTATTTAAGGTTTACCAACAATTGTTAATACTAATACATCGATCTTGCTGCTTGCATATACATGTTGAAATAGAGGATCACAATCACTTATAGGTAAACACCGCATGCGAAATAAAAGTGAAGCTTAGAAACTAAGTTTATTAACTAATTAGGTATGTTCCCAAAACCAAATATATACACCCAAACAAGCACAACTGTGGCTGGATAAGTGATTTAAGTTAAGTTTAAGGTAGTTCTGATCAGTGCAATGGGTGGGTCGAAGTGAATATCCGTCATGTCGCTGCATCTATTGGCAATGCTCCTCAGCCTACATATGGGAGAGTTCCTACCAGATACCGACCTTCTGAGCGGTGGACACAGAGGGGTAATGTGATTTCGGGGGAAACGGAACGGCGCACGAAAACGCAAAAGCGGCCGGCTACTGTAGTCTGGTAGACATGTAGGATAAAAGCGACTCACAGCTAACGCGGCGTCGATCTTCTCTGCGGCCCGAGCCAGCCTCTGCTTCTTGCTGTCGCGCTGCCGCCTATAGGCGTCACGGCGGCGAGCCTCCGCGTCCTTGGCCGCTGCGTGATAGGCCGTGTGCGCGCGCTTGAGCGACGCCACGCGATCCAAGCTCTCCGACAGCTGGAAATAGAGGTATTGCTGAGTTGTGGAATAGGCCCTAAATCAGCTAAGGCAGCTACAGTCATAACTATAGCTACTCGTATACAGCTTTAGGTTACACAATTATCCTACTTTTTATACAAGTAAGGAAGGAGAACAGATGGTCGTTGGGGCCGAAAGGTTCTAGACTGAAGACCGCGGATCGGAGAGAGCAGCGTAGGACGTCCACCAACGAGGTAGACGGATGACTTGGTTAAAGTCGCGGGTTCACGGTGCATGCAAGCCGCTTCCAACCGAGGCAACTGGTCTATGGCGGAGGCCTACGTCCAACGATGGACGTCCTACAGCTGATATGATGATAATTATTATACAAGTACTAATGCAACCGAGTATGTGGGTTACCAGATGATAAGCAATCAAAACTGCCCGTACCCCATCCCTTGGAAGAAATCCCTTTTAGCGATAAGTTTTGCCATTGTGCATGTTTTTGTCCTGTATTCACTTCGATGTAGGCTTTATACTCCAAAGTTTGAAATTCAATGTTCGTATTGTGGCTTTCTGCTCACACTTTTGCATTAATATGATAGAGACAGACGAACGAGACGGAGATTAGTAGGTTTCCTGGTCAGTTTGGTGCCTCCTGGTTCAGCCGTCTACAGTAAAGTCAAAAAATTAATATATGTACGCTACCAAGATCTTCCATGCTGGTCTGGGAGTAAAGAAAAAACATAGAATGTACCAGTTGCTTCTCTACCCGCGCAGATGGTAAAAGCCCATCGAGGGAATGGGCGAAAATCATAGGAATCATGTTATAGGAGATGAGGCTAGCAACCCATCACTATTTTGATTCCATTTTCCACCTATACGCCCACAATCTTACTAAATGTGGCCTGTAGGTATCTGTTACCTTAGGCTCTGTCTACCCTGTAAGGGATACAGACGTGATTTGTGTGTGTGTGTGTGTGTACCAAGAGAAAGCACCTTTATGCCACAAATAATGCCGGTGACACATACTTGACACGATGGCTGCCCTCGACTGTGCGTAATACGAACCCATAGGTTAACGAGGCTGGCTATGTCCTTGGGCGCGGTCCAGCTGTGCACTAAGGCTGCGCCCGCGGCCGCCAGCGCCCCGCAGCGCCCCAGCGAAGTCTTTGTGGCCGCGCTCTGCGAGCGTAGGAGCTCCGCCAGCGCCGCGCGCGAGCGCTGCGACTCGCCGCACAGAGACAACTGAGCCTCCGACGATAACGACTTGACCTGGGAACGACACCAACAGGAAGGAGTTGGTAATTGTGTCGTACAGACACATCATTTAAACAGCCCCGCTAGCACGAAAGTCGCGTCGCGCGCGAGTTGGACTACCCGTCTCTTTCTTGTTGGTACTGTAAGAAAAGGACAGGCAATCTATCTCGCGCGCGACGCGACTCTTGTGCTCTCTCGTGCTAGACGTGCAGATGACGCTTAGCAACAATCAATCGCATAGTAACAAGGTCACGTGACAGCTGGTAACGGATAGAAAAATTTTAAGGCTTACCCACCTCCTATAGGTTGTGTTTTTTTTTTTTTATATGAATAAGAAGGTAAACGAGCAAGTGGGTCACCTGATGGTAAGTGATCACCACTGCCCATAAATACCCGCAACCCCGGAGGGATTGCAGATGCGTTGCCAACCTAGAGGACTAAGATGCAATGCCTCTTGTGCCCGTAATTTCCCCGGCTGTCTTACTCTCCACACCGGAACACAGCAGTGCAAGCACTGCTACTTAGCGGCAGGATTAGCGAGTAAGATGGTGGTAGCGATCCGGACGGGCCTTGCACAAGGCCCTACTACCCGTTCTAATTTTCAGTGTCATTTAGAAATGTAACTTCGGTAAACTTTAACCCTCTTATTCAAAAACGCTCTATAGGCTTCTGCTAACTTAGCAATCGTCTGTCCTTATCTGTGAAAGGTAAATGTCAAAGTGACAGATAAGGACAAACGATTGCTAAGTTAGCAGAAGCCTACAGAGCGTTTATGAATATGGGGGTGAAAATATAAATAAAACATTTAATCGCCTACCTGAGATCAGCAAACTAACCCCTATTAAATTTAAAAATAAGCTACACTCATATTTAAAGGAAATTTCTAGATAATTAAGTATGTAATGCTTGTATTTTTTTTATTGTAAACCTCGTGAATTTTAATTGTTTATTAATTCTGTTTGATCTCATATATAAAGGAAATTTCTAGATTATTAAGTATGTAATGCTTGTATTTTTTTTTATTGTAAACCTCGTGAATTTTAATTGTTTATTAATTCTGTTTGATGATTCAGTGACATTATCATTGTTTATGTAGTATTAAGCAATTTAAAATAAAAATGCATGGCTTATTATTAAAGTCTGAATCTATGGTTCTCTTGATTTATGTAACATCCCTTCACTACATTTACTGCAAATAAAGATATTTATTATTATCTGTATATTTATTTCTATCTTAAGTTAGGTTTCTACAATATTCATATAAAAGTAATAAAACATTAATACAAAATATAAAAACATAAAAACCTAACCTAGGGTGCCGCCGGCAGCCAGGCGAGGCTTAAGCTACCCGCGGTCAGGGCGACAGAGAGGAACCTCTGACTATCCGAACCGTGTCCAGGAGTACCGCCTCCTGCATCTGGCCTTTGACCCGACACCTAGAGAGAGCTATATTATTACTTACCTTGTTCATCGATTCGACTATCTTCTGTGCTATTTCTTCTAATTTCTTTTTATTTTCCTCCAAATTCTGTGATGTATTCATAGTGTGATTATCTGCAAACATAAATCAACGTTTTACAACCATTTACCTAGACTCCTATATGGGGAGTGTGAATATTATTAACTATTAACAAATTTTGTTCCCACTATCCAACCCGAGGCAGGTTGGAACATGGCACTGTGATTTCCCAATATCCAACCTGGGTGGGATTGCTAGGTTGGAAGATGGGAATCATTCTGCTCGCTCGCTTGATGTAAACAGTTGCTTGGTCCAATCCTGCCATTTAGACGACCGCAGTTGCAGGGCTCCTCACCGTGCAGCTCCCGCAGCGCCAGCAGCGCACGCGCCAGCTCCGTGGCGAAGTCCTGCGCGCGCGCCGCCAGGAGCCCGCGATGCTGCGTCGCCTGCTGACGGTACTGCGCGGTCACTTGCAGATTCGTACACTCCACCGACCTGAATGAAAGTTACTTACGTAAGAAACTATGGCGCTGTAGTATGTGATAAAAAAAAACCGGCCAAGTGCGGAGTCGTTGCCCGAGGGTTCCATTCGGCAAGTAAACATAAAATCCAGTGTTAACATAATAAATATTGTTGCACATTCGCACACACATGCGCACACGCACGCACACACACACACACACACACACACGCACACACACGTAATCATCTCTGCTTTGCTCATTTTGATTAGCTATTAGGACTAGGATATGTTTTCTTTTGTTGTAAATCTATACCATATCTGTTTTTATGGTCACATAAACGAATGCTTTAGTTTGTTATGTATCAACTGTGCTAACCTACAATTCGCCATGTAACTTTTTATCTAAGTGTATAATTGTAACTTAATTAAGGCTGGTTGGTTTCCTGAATAAATAATAAATAAAATAAACACAGCCCAACTGTAGCAAAATGTAGGACAGTGGACTCTTAATAATAGGATCCTGGAGTAATAGGAAGGTGTGTCACCTCCGTTTGTCCACATTGTTGTGCAGGCAATGCACGTGATCAGCGGCGGTGTCAGCCACGGCGATGATGTCCTTGGCCTGCGCGCTGAGCTCCTGCTCGGTGGCGCAGTGCTTGCTAACGAGGTGCTTCTGCTCCTCGAACTGCTGCTTCGTCGTTTTCAGTGTCTATATGACAATAAATAATGGTATAGAAATAGAACAGGTTACTGTGGGCATGGTCACTACCGACCAGGGGGCGGAGACCTTAGGAAAACAGGAGGCGCCGAAGCTGCCCAGCACGGCTAGGCTAGCAGTGGTTTTAGAAGAGCTGATAGTCTTCAAATGAATTCAAAATAACAAATAACAAAAAAACACCTTTTGTACCATATTTCAAGCAAAATAAAGTTATTATTATTATTATTATTATTATTATTATAAATGACGGATTATTTAGTTACTTCAAATAAAAGATGATTTAGTTATCTTCCCATAATTTTTGCCCAACTCTGGTCGTGGGCCATCTGGTTTTCGACTGAGCTCCGCCCAAGGGGAAATAAAGATACCTAACTAACCTAACCTACCCATTTTTGTACTTAAATAATTATCAGTGATCATTGACTTACAATAAACAACTAGACTCTCAGTCGCTAACAAAGGTTCCTCAAGAAACGTCCGAGTTGCTTTGTCTATGTGTTGTGTGTGTCAACGCATCGACTTAGACAGATAACATTAACATATTCGTTCAAATTGACACCTTATTTCGTGGCAGTAATGTTTAATATCAATGGCGTAGGATCGTGAGAAGTAATGACACGACGCCACGCGCTGGAAACCTGCCTGTCTCTTTTGTTCTCAATAGTAAGATTACGGTGCGAAAGAGACATATACATTGTTGTCAAAGCGCGGTCGAAACACAACTGAACCAAAACTCTGAACAATAGACGCGTCGTTCAGACTTTTGCTTCGGACAGTTTTTGAGCGTGATTGGGAGTCTAGTTGTTTATTGTACGTCAATGTCAGTGATTCAAAATAAGGGCAGCATTTTTTCCGGGTGGACCACGACACATGCTTGTTCCGCCTTCTTTAATAAAAAAAAATCACTCACATTCTTTGTATTAGCCAGCTGTTCCTTGGTGGACTCCATGGCCCGCTTGGTGGTGGTCAGCTCGTTGGCGTGCCGCTCCAGGGTCTGGTTGAGGTCCCCGAACAAGCTCTCCATGCGGTCCCGCTCCTCCTCCATGGCGCGCTTCTTCAGCAGCAGCTCCTGTATCTCCTTGCGCTGCTCTTCCTCTTTCAAAGTCATTTCGGCGAACGTCTCGTCGGCGAGGTAAACACCTGTGTGAATAAAGCGATAGGGAATATCCATTAGTTATAAAAAAAAAACAAATAACTATAAAAGTAACATTAAGCTATCAAAGATTTGTCTCTATCTCTTTACAAAACAATACAATAACTCTTTATTGAACACCACATATAACAACCAAAACCGAAAAAGGTATACATAATATTACAAGGTAACAATAGGTATACTCTTTCTATAAAAACGGAACTTTAATACCTATGGAGTTTATATATGTATGTATGTATAACTCTTTATTGTACATAAAACACAAGAAAAAGATGAATACAGGACAACAAACATGCACAAAGGCGAACTTATCCCTAAAAGGAATCTCTTCCAGTTAGTTTAAGTGGGCGTTGTGACATATCACGTCACATGTCATATCAGATATCTCTTTCTAATCGCCAACTAATTAGTAGTTTAAAACTTTTATATTATCCGTATTTCTTGACCGATATCACTTTTAATTTCACTTTGTGTCATCTCTTTTACGATAATTTCATATTCATACATTCTTCTTTCATACATACACGAACACAAATCACGTCCTTATCCCTTAAGGGGTAGACAGAGCCTAAGGTAACAAGACCTAAAGGGCATATTTAACCGACCAGCAACCACTAACCATTCTTATCCCTGGCAGCCTGCAAATCCCTCTTCAACTTATCAATCTCCTCGGCAAACTCCTTCAGTATGGCCTTCTTGGTCATCTTCTGGTTGACCTCTGGCTTGTTCTGTATGTTCTTCGCGCGGTGCGCGTACTCCAGCGTGCTGAGGGTCTCCTCCAGGTCTTTGTGGCCCGGAGACACGGTCGCTATGATGGACGTCTTCGTGCGACCGCCCAGGGACTCTTGGAGGATCCTGGTCAGCTTGGATTCTCTGGAAATTGTGTTCTCATTTGTGTCAATTGTTTTTTTTTAACTGTCCGATTGCCTTGTTGCTCCGCGGAGACACGTGCAATACATTAACGTTTGTGCGACATATAAACTGTGTATTACAATTAAAAGCATAAGACCTTGGAAGTGGCCTATGTCCAGCAGTGGATGTGTTTAGAAATTTAATATCGAACGGTAAAACCGTAAAAGTAAACAAAAAAAAATCAAGAAGTAAAAATTCTTGATTCATGTGATACCTCACGCGAATCCCAATTTTAGATATCGACTATAGCTTCTGGGTACACCAAAACCACAGTATATATATAAGCTAAAGCAGTAGGGAAACTACGAACAAAACGGTCCAAACGAACGCACACATAGACGCGCGCTTCTACAAGGCCCCTAAGCGGATCTCGTGGTGCCGTCAGTCGCGAGTGCCGCGTTGAGACGAGCGGCCGTCTGCTGCGTGCGCCCAGACAGTCCGCTATCTTTTCGTTTTAAACATGCCAAGAGCTTATTGCGCATTGTGTCTATGTTTCCCAGTAGTTTATTTAAGAAAGCTATTCATTCGGATGAGAATTTTTCATACCATAAAATTTAATAATAGAGCTTTCCGAACATGTCGTAGCAGGCGAAAGTATTTTTCAGCAAGTAATATATAATACTTACCTACCGACAAATAAAAAAAATCTTAAAAAAACTGTTGTTTTTTTTTAAATACCCTATTTTACTAATTTACTATTTTATTTACCACATACTGCTCTAATTATTTACTGCATACCTATTTTACTACATACTGATTTTGACGACCGGATAGCCTAGTGGTTAGTGACCCTGGTAGGGGCAGACAGTTGTATGATAAATACGAATGTTTTGTGCCTGAATCATGGATGTTGTATGTATTTATCTACATCTCCATTATTATAAGCATGTTTATCCGTTGCCTGGTACCCATAGTACAAGCTTTGCTTAGCCTGGGGCTGGGTCAATTGGTGTAATTTGTCCCAAGATATTTATTTATTTACTGTGCCAAAACTGTGACTCACCTATACGGTATATGCGGATGCCTCTCCACCAGAGCCGTGATGACCCTGCCTAGCGTCAGCAGGCTCTGGTTGATGTTCACGCACTCCCTCGCACGCTCTCGCTTGGCCGGGTTGTCGGAGCCAGCCTTGCTAATGTTCTCCGAGCCGGCCAGGTCCACCAGGTTCAGTTTGCCGATCTTCACCAGTTCCTCGCCTTCGGGACCGTTTTCCTTCATGTGGACTACGATGGTGAACACTGTGTGGGAGCGGCTGGAAGAAGTTTCCACTGAGTGACTCATCATCATCAACGTCCAGACAAAATCTTGAACTTATGCACTGGTTGAGCGAGAGGAGAGTATAAGGAGTTGTCGCTGACTCTTATTAATAAGGAGAACCAGTGAGCTGAAAGCAGGGATCGGAACCGGTTTAGAAATACCGGTTAATAAAGTTAGAAAACCGGTTTAATTGCGTTATTAACCGGTTAACGGTATAGGATGGGGGTAAAAAGAGATTGTGCTATTATTTAGACGATATGGCCTCTGATTTCGTGCAGGGCGCTATTTGATAGGTATTTTCAAAAAAACGTGTACCTACCCATTTTGCAAAAAAAATACCTTAATTTCCTATACAACTGTTTAGTGTCAGTTTTATGAGGACTCATATAAATTGTATGAAGTGTCACAAAACTGACAAAAAAACCAAAGGCCATTTTTTTTCTTTACAAAAATGAATACTGCTAACAATTTCTAATTTAAAAAAACCCAGAATGTTTTCATCTTGGAAAAAAAGTCAAGGGTACACGTTTTTTTAAAACAATGAAAAGGAATCAGGGTGTTGCAGTTGCTTCTCTTCTCGCGCAGATGGTAAAAGCCCATCGAGGGAACGGGTGAAAATCTTAGGAATCGTGTTGACGATGTGGCTAGCAACCCATCACTATTTTGATTCCCCTTTCCATTCATACACCCACTTAAGGGATAAAGACGTGGTTTACGTAATGATGTTTTTTTTCATTCCGGCGCTTCGGCAGTTAAGGTTGATACACAAAATAAGTGCTTAGTAAAGCGGTATAAAGAGAATTTCCAGTAAAACCAGTCTATACTACCAAATGCTACACCAACATACAACATGACACATGATACTCTATCCTTTTCTACATGATAACTATTGATTACCCGTTTTGATTATGATTCCTCAAATATTACAGTTATATTACAGTAATCAAACCAATAGCAATGTTGTCCGTACGTTAGACTAATTAGAGGAAACAGAAACAAAACAAAACACTAAATATAAAAAAAACAACAACATTACTAACAGATCAGACTTACTAGGACACTATTTTGCCATTGGGTTGGTCACTGCAATATGTACAACAAATTATTAACTTCAAAAAGTTTATATCAGTCCTAAAATAATACATATCTAGTCTAAGAATTATTACATTACTGCTTTGAGGTTCAAATTAGTGATGTAACGAATGTCATTTTTTAAACATTCGCGAATGCGAATGCAAATGTCTGCTACTGACATTCGCGGATGCGAATGCGAATGCGAATGTAGAAGTGTTCAAATTTGGCGCCAATTGGCTATGGCTTTGCTGGCAGTTACGAGGTGCGTTCCGTTTGTATTTTGTTCCGAGAATTGCCGAGTTGATACGAACTCATCCGACTGAATTGTCATTCCGCTCGCGGCGGTCTTTTCGTAAACAAAACAAGTGAATTTTGAGGTTAGAGTTTTGTCTTGCATTAAAAACATAAGAAATGAATGGGTTTTTGATTTTATTAACCTACCATTATCTTCAAATTGTTTTTTTTTTCTGATATTTATATTCGCAAAACATTTGCAGAAATTTTGCGGATGCGAATGCGAATACGAATATCCAAAAATATGCGAATATCCGCGAATGCGAATATTCGTTACATCACTAGTTCAAATACGTTTGACTTAGAATTACTATAGACCGACCGGCTTAAATGAGTTCTCGCCTGCGCGGCACAGGGGCGCGGGGTAGGACGACAAAGGGGACCGAGAGGTGCGGGCGGGTAGTATCCGCCCCCTTTGTCGCCTACCCCGCGCGGGCGAGTACTCATTTTAAGAGGTCGGTCTACAAATTAACAAAGCGGTTTAACAGTCTTAAAAAAACCGTGCGATTCTAGTCTCTTTTGTTAGGCTGACTCTATGCATTCACGATTATTAGAAACATAGTATAAAACAGTCGCTTTCCCTGTCCCTATGTCCCTATGTATGCTTATATCTTCAAAACTACACAACGGATTTTGATGCGGTTTTTTTAGTAGATAGAGTGATTCAAGAGGAAGGTTTTTTATGTATAACTAGCTGTTGCCCGCAACTTCGTGTGCATAGAATTCGTTTATCGCTACCACGCGGGAATTATGCAATTTTCTGGGATAAAAAGTAGCTTATGTGTTATTCCAGACTATAATCTATCTATGTTCCAAATTTCATCCAGATCTGTCCAGCCGTTCAGGCGTGAAAGAGTAACAAACATCCAAACATTCTCACAAACTTTCACATTTATAATATTAGTAGGATTCTACGCAGACGAAGTCGCGGGCAGAAGCTAGTTAGAAATAAAGAAAAAAATCGGGACAGTCGTTTAAAAAAGTCTGAATATCATCAATTCTTGATTAGTATTAACAATATATCAGACGACGACGGTAAAACGCAAAATATCACCCACAAATCGCTGTGAAAATCAAATTTATTGTCTTTGATATTTTATTGAATTAGGCGTTACTTTGCGGAGGTCCATTTCAATGAACAAAATACTCTACACTTCTCTGAGTAGCGGAGTAGCAAGGTAAATGTTTTCTGTTCATTGATTTTTTGTTGTTGTTGAACAAAGCGTCATAGAAAATGGTAATGCAGTTCAACTGTGCATTTTGTCCATTAAAAAACCATGCTATCTAAGGTAGGCAATATTTGAGATGTCTCACCTGGACTGAGCATTCATAAGGGTGGACGCCACCCTTTTCCTCTCCTGCCCCTGTTCCATTATTTTGTAGACATGATTTTTATTTAGTACCTGAAATAAATAAAAAAATATTGTTAGAAACATCATGATTCAACCTGCACAGCATTTGCAGCAGTCTCCAATACGCACAGTACGGCTCACGCGAGAGAGAATACCCTTTTTTTTTTTTATAAAAATATCTAAAATAACGAGGCTTGAGTGCACCAATGGTGACTATGTCAGCCTCATGGGAAACCACAGGTACCTAATTCAGACTCTGCCTTGCCCAGAGTCCGAGGCTCTGGAGCCAAAGACGTGTCTTACAAATTTATACAATAGTACCGCGTCATCTGACAAAGGGCAACTCAGGATCACATTAACACCTCCATTAAGGTCTTCGCACATTAGACCAACTCCACGCCAATCCGACACCAACTCAACTCACACTCTCGATGAGTAGTCAATTAGTTGATCCACCCAATGGTCACTAGTGGGCAATGCGTTGTCAACGAGTGGACAACGCGGTGTCAACGAGTGGACAACGCGGTGTCAACGAGTGGACAACGCGGTGCCAACGAGTGGGTAATGCGTCTAACCTCAGTTTTCGGTTGAATTTCAAACGCATAGTCGTTGCGTGGACAACGTGTGGTCGTTGCGTGGACGACGTGTGGTCGTTGCGTGGACGACGTGTGGTCATTGCGTGACAAACGTGTCGGGGTTAACCTTT
Organism: Pandemis corylana; assembly: GCA_949127965.1. Lineage (NCBI taxonomy): Eukaryota > Metazoa > Arthropoda > Insecta > Lepidoptera > Tortricidae > Pandemis > Pandemis corylana. The sequence continues at coordinate 12,335,150 of OX421869.1, read as the reverse complement.
AGTGTACGATGCGTAGGCCACTCGTTGTACACTACTTTATAATCATTTTTTGAAATTAAACCTAGAACATATGACACAGGGCTTAAATTTCAATGTCTAGCATAGAGTCGAGTCGCCGTTGAGTTGTTTTAATGTGCGAAGACCTTTATACAAATTCATACCATCCAGATACCTTTTACGGATGTCCGGTTTTTTCTTACTGTTCGTTCTATAAAGAGACGTTTAGTCTATCTCGAGCGCTCTCGCGCTACCGGCGCTGGGCCTGCCCAACACTGGGACAGTTACACCTACAGGCCACATTTAGCAAGATTGTGGGAGTATAGGTGGAAAATGGACTCAAAATACTGATGGGTTGCTAGCCTCATCACCTGTAACATGATTCCTATTATAATCGCCCATTCCCTCGATGGGTTTTTACCATCAGCGCGGGTAGAGAAGCAACTGGTACATTCTATGTTTTTTCTTTGCTCCCAGACCAGCATGGAAGACAGGAGGTTTTTATAATGTGCTTTTATTTAGTTTTTATTTATATATATAGTCAGTTTACAATCACCACATTGACGTCATACGCTTTGAACATCGATAATAATAACTTACGATGTCTATTTGGCACCCTTTATGTACAGAATCCTCAAAGAAAATAAATTATGTAAGAAACTCTTACTAATACTTACAGTAACCTCCTCCAACCCATTGACAATATTAGCTCCCTTCCTCGTCACATCTTCGTATATCCTCAATTTAGAGCTGTCTTCAGAGGTGGACAGCAGATCGAAGAGCTCCTCATTGTAGAGCTCCAGGTAGGACACTCGGACTGTATACTCGGTGTTGGAGATACGGAGCTCGTCAAACAGCTGGCTCAGGGCACGGGGAATGATACCGGCCAAGGGGTCCTGGTGAATAAGGTTTATTGTTAGTTGGATTAATAGTTTATCCCTTACGGTAACAAGACCTAAATGCCACGTTTGGCATGATTGTGGGCGTATACATGGAATAGTGAATCAAAATAGTGAAGGTTGCAAGCCGCATCGCCTATAAAATGATTCTAAAGAATTTCGCCTATTCCCTTGATGGGCTTTTTACCATCTGCACAGGATGAAAAGCAGCTGGTATATTCAATGTTTTTTCTTTGCTCCCAAACCAGCATAGAAAATAAGATGATAAGGGATAGGGTTTATCATAAGTAATAAATAGTGTTGATAAGTCAGTTGGGTAGGACTTTTCTTTTTGTAAATGATGTTTTATTGTTTTTCACAATAATCATAGAGATCGAAGAACATAAAAATTCAAAAAATTCAAAATTTATTTTTGCAAATCAGCCACCAAGGGCTCTTTTACATGTCTTTTTTAAACTACCAGCGCATTCGGAAAGGCCATCATTGCCAAGAAGAATGCGCCGCAAGAAACTTGGCAGAAATTCATGTATGTATAATTAGTCTATAGTAGAGACGTATCAAGAGATGAGTCCAATTTAAATTAGCAATATAAATGTATGTATGACAGCACCACCGCCCATGGACCCCTGCAACACTAGAGGATTGCCTGTAAAGCTAAGTAGAATACCTCATGCGCCAATAACATTAAGCCAGAACAAAGCAACACACGCAGTGTTGCTTGTCGGCAGGATCACCGAGTAGGACGGTAGCGATCTGTACCTTGCTTGAGGTCATACCACCCGCAAACACTTACCGTCTCATCGAAAAAAGAACTAGATAGTTTGCGGGTGGAAGGGCCTTGTGCAAAGTCCGTCCGGATTGCTACCACCATCTTACTCGCTAATCCCGCCGCTAAGTAGCAGTGCTTGCACTGCTGTGTTCCGGTGTGGAGAGTAAGACAGCCGGGGAAATTACGGGCACAAGAGGCATTTTATCTTAGTCCTCTAGGTTGGCAACGCATCTGCAATCCCTCCGGGGTTGCGGGTGTCTATGGGCAGTGGTGATCACTTACCATCAGGTGACGCACTTGCTCGTTTGCCTTCCTATTCATATAAAAAAAAAAAAAAATAGTAACTTACATTCTGCCAATCCTGCTCATGTCCCGTGTTCTCTCCGACCATGGTGTGAGTCTTGCCGGTGCCAGTTTGCCCGTATGCGAAGACCGTGCAGTTGTAGCCGCATAGCACCTCCTGGATTAGTGGACTGACCACTTGCTGGTACACTTCCAACTGCGGACAGTACAAGGATTGTGCAACGTTAAACAGGAAGTGATGCAACTGATCATTTTTGTTGTGATTACATAGGTAACAGTTAATTTTCATACAGGTTGAGATTTTTAGTCTTTTTTTTTAAATGTAGAAAAAATACTTGTAACTAAAGATTGAAAATTTCTAAACAACACTAAAAATTAAACAGAAAGATACGAAAAGCAAAGCTGTGGCCGGGAATCGAACCCGGATCCTCGTCATTCCGTGACGCGTCTATACCCCTACACCACCCATAACAGGTGGGTAAGCCTTCGAATTTTTCTATCTGTTACTAGCTGTCACTAGTCCATAGCTTTACTTTTCGTGTTCTAATTTTCATTGTCCCTTATAAATTTAATTTCTAACAGTAAAACAGTAAAAGTAAACATAAAAAATCAGGAAGTAAAAATTCTTGATTCATTTGATAGTACTACAGATGTCTTCGAAAGTAAAACACGACATATGCTGCGCTGTACTGACTTGCTTAGCATGCGGTCCGAACGCCTGGTCAAACGTAAACTTCTTGGTGTGTATGGACTGGTGCGAGCGCACCACAACTTCCCGATCATTCAGCACTTCCACCACACCCAGGGATTTGATGTCCCGTTCCCGTTGATTCAGAGGTCTGTTGAATACAATGTTGTCAAGTAAAGTTAACAGCAAGAGGCATGAAAACGGTTTACACAATATATTTATATTTCAATAAAATTATATTTTTGACGACCGGATAGCCTAGTGGTTAGTGACCCGGACTATGAAGCCAAAGGTCCTGGGTTTGAATCCCAGTAGGGGCAGACAGTTGTATGATGAATATGAATGTGCCTGAGTCATGGATGTTGTATGTATTTATCTACATTATAAAAGTATGTTTATCCCTTGCCTAGTATGCATAGTACAAGCTTTGCTTAGTTTGGGGCTGGGTCAATTGGTGTAATTTGTCCCAAGATATTTATTTCTTTGCAATATAAAACTGTTTCACAACAATTGAATGATTCTAGTGTAAATATTTTCTATGGGCCAGACAGATGCAATGCCTGAAACTATTGAAATATAAAGCCCTCATGAAAAGTATTTATGGTCATTGTTAACCTGTCTTAATCTATTTCGAAAATTTCGAGAACATAGATTTTATTATTTTTATATTGGAAGGGAAAGGCTGAAACAATAAAGTATTGTACTTTTTATGAGGTTACCAGAAAATGTTGGCACTTATTACTCTTAAAATACATACTAAAACAGTGGGGAAAAAAAAACTGGAAATATAAGATATTTGAGAAGGCATCCAGGGGGCATTAAAATGATTGGTCTGGACGTTGATATTCACTACATAGTATAAAATAAAGTCGCTTTCTCTGTCCCCTTGTCCCTATGTCCCTCTGTATGCTTATATCTTCAGACTACACAACAGATTTTGATGCGGTTTGTTTTAATAGATAGTGATTCAAGAGGAAGGTTTTTAGGTATAATTCTACGCAGACGAAGTCGCGGGCAGAAGCTAGTTTAATATAAAAAAATGTATTTAATATAGGTACAAGCGAACGAAGTCGCGGTGACCAACTAGTGACACATGTTTAATATTTACTTATTCAAACACGTCAAAATGGATGAAAACGAAGGAATATTGCACGCTTAATGATAAATGACCTAATTTTTGTTATAGTGACGCTGAACCAATCAAGAATAAAGCCTTAAATCATAAATATTAGCATCCAAAAGCACCATGCCAAAAACTACCTAAAATAATGATAAACTTGAAAAACCAAGTGACTAACTTTGAGTATTACATCTATCGAGTATTTTGCCAAACTTTTATCAGTGCTCCGAAGCCAGTTTATAGTCGAAAATTCCAAAATTTACCTTAGCCTGACAAACACTTGGATGTTTTGGTTTTTGTCCTTTCGAGATGCCTTTTCCGTCGTCATCTTGACACCACACACATATAACTCTTCACACTGAAAATGTTCCACTCAATTATTGTTATTTTCTTGGTAATTCACAAAATATTATAAAAGGCGTCCAAACTTCAGATTATCGTCAAATGGCATCCGTTGAACGGTTGAAACAAAATTCAAATTTGGTCGTGTTTGGGTTGGCCATATGAAAAAAAGAACGTGTTAATTTTTAAAACATTTTTATTTTCTAGAATATTTCATAGTTATTGTCCAGTAATAGTAATATTAATCATATATTTCATAAACGTTATTGTTGAGGTGAAAAATATAGAAACAATTTCACGATTTATTGTACAAAATAATATCATTATTGCCAGTATAGTATACCAGCAAAATGTTCGTGTATAGCCGGCTTTAGCTTTTGCGTTCCATTTTACGCATTATGCTTCTTGAAAGCACATCAAAAGGACTTCAAAAATTGTGAGGGATTTAAAAATCTTTTTTAGATAATTGTCAAAACGTTTACGCAGCTAAAAAACACTATGGTTATATTCTCTTTGCAGCTAAAAGACCACCTTAGTTCTTCTATTCCCCACTAGATGGTGCTAAAAATCAACTGCTGCTCCCGAACGCCGCACGGAAACCCACGAAACGAACACAGACGGGCTTAATCATCGTTCGTTCGTGTATCTCTCTTACTGTCCCACTTACGTATGCGAGCGACAGAGAGGGCGATGTACGAAAGTACGATAGTTGCGTTTCGCGGTAGCCACTAAGTAGATCAAAATAAGAAGTTCGTTTCGTGCCGTTTCGCTCACACTAATAGGAGGGTGAGAAGGACGTCATGTTACGAACTTGCGATTTCTGAGTAGCCCCTTCGTTTAGTTAAAAGTAAACTCCACTGAGCGATGAGTGGAATTTTTTATTAAGTCCATCTAAAGGAGATGGTTACGAAGTAGGAAGGTGAATGTTTATGTTCATTTCATGGAAATGCCGTGCCGCGGTAGCCTAGTGGTTTGACTTGTGGCCTCTTAAGTAGAGCGTCGTGGGTTCGAGCCCCGGCTCGCACCTCTGGCTTTTTCTAAAATTATGTGCGATTTTACAGTTGAAATTTACCATGAGTTTTTCGGTGAATTCAATGGTGTGTAAAGTTTCCAATTCGCACTGAGCCGCGTGGGAACTAGTCCGAGCCCTCTCATTCTGAGAGAAAGCCTGTGCCCAGCAATGGGACGTTTATAGACTGGAGATATATAATAATTATATTTTTTCATGGACATGTTTTATAATGTACTAGCTGTCGCCCGCAACTTCGTCTGCATAGAATTCGTTTATCGCTAACCAGCAGTAATTACGCAATCCGTTCTTAGAGGATGCCTACGTCATAGTAGCTTTATGCATGCAAAGTCTCAGCCCGATCGGTTTAAAATTGACAAAGTTTCATACAAACTTTCATCCCCTATTTTATCCCCTTGGGGGTAGAATTGATCAAAATCCTTTCTTAGCGGATGCCTACGTCATAACATCTACCTGCATGCCAAATTTCAGCCCGATCCGTCCAGTGGTTTGGGCTGTGCGTTGATAGATCACTATGTCAGTCAGTCAGTCAGTCAGTCACCTTTGAGTTATATATATTTAGATATGTATACCTATACTTACATATTTTTAAGCAAACGCCTGAGGGAGGCAACAGACGACCCTCGCGCGGCAGCTTTCTCGCAGAAAGACTCGCAATTGCGATACAACGCGGGAACGCTGCCTGCGTGATGGGGACCCTGCCTAGGGGTCCAAATTTATTTTATTTTTTAATTTTTAGCCGAAGTTTAATTTTTATTAAGTTATTTTTAAGGTAGCCTTAGTTTATATTTTATCAATACTTTAGTAATCATTTACAAAATAAAGAAATGTACATATGTTTTGGCCGCTAGCCCATATTTTTCCATTAGCCAAGACTTCCATGTTGGTCTGGGAGCAAAGAAAAAACATAGAATGTACCAGTTGCTTCTCTTCCCGCGCAGATGGTAAAAACCCATCGAGGGAATGGGCGAAAATCATAGGAATCATGCTATAGGCGATGCGGCTAGCAACCCATCACTATTTTGATTACACTTTCCACCTCTACGCCCTCAGTGTCTTGCTAAACGTGACATGTAGGTCTTGTTACCTTAGGCTCTGTCTACACCGTAAGGGATAAAGACGTGATTTGTGAGTGAGTGAGTGTGAGTGAGAGCCAAGAAGTAAGCTATTTTCTGGGTTAAAAACTATCCAACGTCCTTCGCCAAAACTTAAACTATCTCTTGTACCAAATTCTAATCAAATATGTTTAGCGTTTAAACTCGTAGGTATGCGGGAAGTAAAAAACAATTAATATCAATACAATACAATACAATAACTCTTTATTGAACTGAACACCACATATAACAACCAAAACAGAAAAAAGGTATACAGAATATTACAAGGTAACAATAGGCGGCCTTATCGCTACAGAGCGATCTCTTCCAGGCAACCATAATGGACTGGAGAACAGAACAGATCTGAGCAGGTGGTGCAATTTAGAACATAATATTAATATACTAAGTACTGAAATACGTAATATATTATACATGAAACACAAATTTATAATAAATGGAGATATAAATAGACACATACACACATACCTAAAAAAGCCAGCTACAAGATTCATGCACAAGATGACAGCAATCAATCAATTTTGCTGAATTTTTTCAGAAGATGATATCAATTTTGCTGATTACATTTAAAAAAAGATAGCCTTTATGTTTGGCATACTGGGTTAAGCGTGAAGAGGTAAATATTATTATAGACAAACCGACACACGCACTTTGGCATTTACAAAGGGATTACGAAATGGTACAAAGGGATTAAGAAGGACAACGCGTGAGTGGTACCTCTGTTGTTACAAATGTTCATAGGCACCGGCAATATGTTGCTTAACATCAGAACAACCGCTTGTCCGTTTGCCACATACTTTGTAACAATTGTAACATGCATTTTAACACGCTTGCGTAGGTATTGAATTCGTAAGACATGTATGCTAACTGTCAGTAGGTACCTACCATCGAACAGTGATTACTGACTCACAGTGGAACCCTCTCGCAGTAAGTCATAGTGACGTTACATTGAATTGGCAAAGCAAATCATGCGACGTTTACTGCGAGAACGGGTATGGCGGCTCAGGGGCCCTATTTTTGAAAGCACATGTGTGAAAATACCACTCGAAAGTGGTGAAAAATTGTGCTGAATTTAAAATACGAGTAGTTTAGAAGACAATCACAACTCTCATTAATCTTGTGAACTAGTCAAAACTTTGATTAGAGCTGTAGTTTTGGAAATATAATCAGATTTATACCACTTTCGAGTGATGTGCTTTTAAAAATCGGGCCCCAGGAATCAAATAATAATATCTTGGGACAATTGACACCAATTGACCTAGCCCCAAACTAAGCAAAACTTGTAATATGGGCACTAGACAACGGATAAACATACTTATATAGATAAATACATGCTTGAATACATATTAAACATCCAAGACTCGAGAACAAACATTCGTATTTTTCATACAAATATCTGCCCCGACCGGGGATCGAACCCGGGACCTCAAGCTTCATAGTCAGGTTCTCTAACCACTGGGCCATCCGGTCGTCAAAAGATTCCACTATACGTAAGACGGCGTAACACAGACGTAGGTATATGGAAGTTATGATTATAATATTATCGGTAGGTTCCAATGTATGGACTAATAAGACAATTATCCGGTAGCGCGCTACCAACTTCTTATTAGCTGCTAAGCGGAATAAGAATAAGTCTTCACTCATAAGATTCCGATTTCTTTTTACACGTCTCCCAGCGAGAAAGATAAAACTGGATTTAAAATGAGCAACGTCATTATACAGAGAGTTTTTGCTGCTGGCAACACTCATTACAACATTTCCTCCCGCGCTTTCTTGAAGAAAATTAAAAGCATTAATTCTACCCATATGTCGCGGTGTTTTTGCTTCGGTTAGCGGCGACGGCGGGTTCTCGGTTTTTGCCGCTTGGAGCGCTGCCGTGCCGTTCCCAGACAATGTTGAGCAAAAACGAAACGCGCTGCCAACTCGGGAATCTGCACAAAAACCAACACCCCGCTCAATAACCAACGTCGCCGATGAAATACTATGAGTTCCTTGCTTTTTAGAGTCCGCTTTTTCCCGTGCGATTTGCATCGGACGTTCGCGCCCTCCATCTTTTAGTTTTTCCCGCGTTCGGTGCGCTCCCGAAATTGGCGCATCGTAAAAAGTGTATGATTAAATTCTTGTTTGGAGAATGGCCGTGTATAATGATTTTTTTGCGCAGCAGATGCTTTGGACTGCTTGGATGTTTGTCTATTGGGTCGGGGGGTTTTTTGTTTCGTTTATTCATCATCAGCCTATGTTAGTCCACTGCTGGACATAGGCCTCCCCTAATGAACGCCATAGCGCCCTGTCTTTAGCTTGACGCATCCAGCATCTGCCTGCAGTCTTTCGCAGATCGTCATCCCACCTGGCCGGAGGGCGTCCTACACTACGTTTGCCAAGTCGCGGTCTCCACTCAAGAACACGTTTACCTCAGCGGTTGTCGGTTCTTCGCGAGATATGGCCGGCCCACTGCCACTTCAGCTTGCTAATTCTTTGAGCTATGTCGGTAACTTTGGTTTCGTTTATTGCCACCTGAAAATTGATTTTTCGTTAGGTGAGCCGTTAGAAAAGCGAGGCACTTAATTGAAGACTATAGGTTCAATACAATACAATAGGTACAATAACTCTTTATTGAACACTACATATAACAACCAAAACATAAAAAAGGTATACAGAATATTACAAGGTAACAAATAGGCGGCATCGCTACAGAGCGATCTCTACCAGGCAACCATAATGGACTGGAGAACAGAACAGATCTGAGCAGGTTGCAATTTAGATTCTCAAAGTATTTAGCTGACATCCCAGTTCGCTAGATAACAATTTCTGACCTACAAAAACTTATTACTGGGTAGCTACTAAAATTTCCGCAAAGAACTATCACGGTAGGTCCATACTAGTTAACTTTTATATTATACTAGCTGACCCCGCGAACTTTGTTCCGCCTTAAATTTGAAAAATTCCTTTGTAAGTGCATCTTTATACTAATCAAGGAATAATGTGTAGGCATGCTAAATTTAATGTCTGTAGCTTTATTAGTACAACATTTCGGAATTTTCCAATCCCGTGGTAAAATCGGGATAAAAAGTATTCTATGTCCGTCTCCTGGTTCTAAGCTACCTCCCTACCAATTTTCAGCCAAATCGGTTCAGCCGTTCTCGAGTTATAAATAGTGTAACTAACACGACTTTCTTTTATATATAATAGATTTTCTATTGCTACTTCTACGCGTAATCTGCTTGCTGGTGAGACTTATTTATTAATCTGACGAGGGGGCAGACTTCGTGATAATCCTAGGCTTATGAGCGGGCTTAGGTAAACTAGCTCTTTTCTCATTTTTGGAGTACATCGATTAACAAGTGCATGCACAAACGCGCCGGCTGGTCGGAAAAGCGTAGGAGCAACTGCGCGGAAAGCCAGTTTCATCGTAGTATAAAAATCAAGGCGATTTTAGTATGAGGGTATAGCTACCTATTTATTGGGTTGGGATGTATTATACAAGCTCTTTCAGATTGGCTCGCCCTTACCTACAGGGAAACATTCGACAACAGAGCGAGATTCAGAGCAAAACATGAGCGCGTGAGAGCCTTTGGCGGCGGCAGACGTAAGCTTGCCTTCGGAAACCAAAACCTTATGCATATATCTCAGTGTTTGTCAATTGTATTTGTCTTGTTTATTTTGCACAATAAAGAGTTTACATACATACATACATACATACCTTATTGGTTACTTACTTGACATGAAATGTATATTTCATTTTTTTTTCTCTTTGACATTGGAGACATCTCCAGTTAATTTATTTGACGGTGGAGGCGTTTTACACCTCCACTGAACTTAAATTATTTTTATTGTTGTTTTGACTAGTAGACACTTTATACATACATCTCGAATCTACTATAGATTAATTTGATTTAAGGCTCGGGGACCTTATACATCCCTTTTATAAATGTACTTAATTTAAGTAGAATTTAAATATTCTTTCTGTGTTTTATTTTGAAAAAATGACTATCTGCCAAGTTTCTTGCGGCGCATTCTTCTTGGCAATGATGGTAGTTCCGAATGCGCTGGTAGTTTCAAAAAGACACGTAAAAGAGCCCTTGGCGGCCAATTTGCAAAATAAACATTTTCATTTTCATTTTCTCTATTTGTCTATTTAGGCATACGCCAACGCTGAAATTTCCGGGTACAATTTTACGAGGGTCTTCGCGTTCGTGTTCGCTTGTGTAAGTTTTGACAAAAAAAAATACAACCGAATTGAGAGTGTCCTGCTTTTTTTGAAGTCGGTTAAAAACTACCCGAACTCGTTTGCGTAAACGTCCGTGCTATTGCTATGTAAGTACAAGTTAGCTGAGCCTCGGAATGAAAATGAAAATGAAAATTTATTTTATTCTAGTGTAAGTTTTCGCGTATAAAAACGTCTCGAACGCGTTTACGTAAACGTCTCAATTACTATGGAAAAATTGGCAGCGCCACTTGCGGATCGAATCGGCAACAAACTGTTCTCATAGTATTCGTCAAGACGTGTTTTGTGACCGAAAACTTACACGAAGCATGTGCCACTTAGCGGAATGACAATTAACGCGAATGCTATCGAGACGTATTTTGCGACCGAAAACACTGAGCCTGATTGAGGGTCAATTCTGGAGAATGGCACCTGGTGGATGAAAATCGTATAAATGAAGCTGTGACACCGATGGCGAGCGTGAGAAAATGAACGCTCGAGAGCTATGCCTGGGCCTGGGGCCAGAGAAACCGCGAGTAGGAGTCATAGACGAAATTGATCTTAAAATATAAAAAGAAAGAAAAAAGAAAGAAAGAAAGAAGAAATTTATTCCTTTTTGCAAGACACAAATATAAAATATACACAATTTTATAGAAAATAAACAAGGTCTAATAAAAAAAACATAGGCATGAAAAATAGATCATCAGCGTTGTGTGTCTTCGCAAAAAAGATGTTCTTGTTTATTTTAGAGGCTTATTATGGTAAAAAGTTATAGTATAACTTAAGTTAAGAATAAGTCTCTATTGCCAATATTGGCGATATCGGGCTAGAAACGCAAGAACGCTTTTAAAGGTCTTGTTAACTTTACACTGTAGGGAATAGAGGCGTGATTTAATAATATGTACTTATGTATTTATCAGTGGTGTAGCTGGGTAACCAAGGGCCCTGGTGCAAATAATAAAATGGGGCCCCGCTACTGTATAAACTGGTTAGGTTTTATCAATTATCGTACTTCCATGCTGGCTTGGGAGCAAAGAAAAAACATCTTCCCGCGCAGATGGTAAAAGTCAATCGTGGGAAAGTCAATGTATTGAGTGTTTTACCAAGTAAAAATTTTAAATATTCCTTCTGGTAAAGATTCGAGGGCCTCCTGAGCTTGAAGGCCCCGGGGTACTGCACCGTCTAGCCCCTAGGTAGCTTACGCCACTGGTATTATTAAATCAGTTAATTTCTTCCATGCTGGTCTGGGAGTAAAGAAAAAACATAGAACGTACCAGTTGCTCTTCCCGCTCAGATGGTAAAATCCCATCGAGGAAATGGCCGAAAATCTTAGGAATCATGTTAAGGGCGATGCGGCTAGCAACCCATCACAATTTAGATCCCACTTTCCACCTATAGTCCACAGTCTTGCTAAACGTGGCGTAGTTACCGTAGGCCAGGGGTGGCGAACCTTTTTCGGTGGACGTGCCATTTTTTCACAAATAATGTAATATTTGGCTCTGACCTATCATCAGACCTTGGTTGTGTTAAGAGTTATATTACCATAATATGACCATATTGCCATTATTGGCGTGCCCGAATTATTTTGAAGCGTGCCAACACTGGCACGCGTGCCGTTGATTCGCCATCCCTGCCGTAGGGTAAATACGTGATTTGTGATGTGTATGCAGAAACGCCCCGCTACCGCTCAACGCTCCCTTCCGCTCTTCCTATGGCCTGAGTTTTTCTGCAAAATAATATCCGTCCAGTAAGGCATGGTCGGTTTTTCCTCGGTGAAAGGTTGCAGGTACAGGTAGCTGGAACCGCGATGGCGGCCAACGGGACTAGTTGTGTGGGAAAATCTAGTAGTACTTTTTGTGACACGTAGTGAAAAAGTCGCAGGCAGCATTCATAGGCGAAAAGTCGACGCGGCATGGAATAGGTAGGTATGTAGCACACTTGTACTATGTTGTCAGTCTTTTAGTATAACTATAGATTGTAATTATATGTATAAAATTTCTTCCATACGGTCTGGGAGCAAAGGAAAAACATAGAATGTACCAGTTAGAAATATAGAAAGCCCATCGAGGGAATGGGCGAAAATCTTAGGGATCACGTTATATACAAATACAAATACAAATAATTTATTTTGCTTGAAAAAGGGTTACATAAGATGTTAACAATAGTTATTAAGGTGCTCCTTATTCGGCTATACTACAACAGCATGCAAAATATCAAACTCAATAAAAGTCATTACATAAAAATAATTAGGCTATTACATTACTGCTTACAATTAGATTATTATCATATTAATTGAAATTGTTCTTATATTTTGAATTACATATTTATATTCCTATAACAAAGTTATCAGGTCAAGTCCTATCTACTGGATTGTACTCTGGAGAAATAAATCATTTAAATTGTAAAATGTCTGTTCTAAAAGCCACTTGTATAATATTTTATTAAATTTGTTGCTGGGCGCCTCTTTAATATTTTGTGGTAAATTGTTGTAAATATTTACGCACATTACACTGCAATTCTTTCTAAATCTAGCAGTCCTTTGCTGTTTACCGACAACAAGACGATTACAATTTCTAGTGCTTCGTGGATATAAACTACTAGCAATTGTAAAAAGATCCCTGTGCTTTTTAACAAATTTACATATTTCGTAGATATATAGACACGGAAGGGGTAGTATGCTTAATTTGAGGAACAAAGGCTTACACGAATCCATTGGGCCAGCACCACAAATGGCACGTATGCATTTCTTTTGAGCAATGAAAGCTCTTCTTACATCACTCCCATTCCCCCAAATGATTAGGCCATATCTCAGCACAGACTCCACATACCCATAATAAGCTGCCATAACAGTTTTGCGGTCAGTCGTCTTTCTTAGTCTGTGCAGGACAAATACAAATCTGTTGATTTTTCTACAAACATTTGTGATCTGGTCATTCCAATCCAGACGACAATCCACAAATATTCCTAGAAATTTTGTTATTTTATTTTGTTTCAGTTGATGGCTATTATAAACTATATTTAACTGTCTGCTAAGATTATTAAAATTGATAAAGTTGGTTTTTTCTAAATTTATTTTCAAGTTGTTATTTTCTAACCACTTCACGACAGATTCTACCATCGTAATGACATGCCTTTCATGATGAATTAAGTTTTTTGAATGGTCATCTGTTACCACGATTGATATATCATCTGCGAACAAGATACATTTACAATTGATAGTGTCTGCAAGATCATTGATATACACCAAGAAAAGAAGTGGTCCAAGGACACTTCCCTGAGGAACACCAAATTTATTCACCCTGTATCCAGATCTGCAACATATAGTCGAGTTTGCGTTACTAACTTTTTTAATTTCAACACATTGCATTCTGTTTTCTAGGTACGACCTAATCCATTGGAGCGCTGGTCCTCTAATGCCACACAATTCCAACTTGAGTAACAGCCTATCATGAGCTACATAATCGAATGCTTTCGACATGTCAAAGAAAAGAGCAGTTGTTAATTTTTTATCATCGTGATTCCTGGCAATCTCGTTTACTAGATTAAACGCGGCTAAAGTAGTTGACTTATTTTGCTGAAAGCCATGTTGTTGCTTTGCGATTATCTTGTACTTAGTGAAAAAGTCAGTTAACCTTTTATGCATTGCTTTCTCAAAGACTTTAGATAGTATAGGCACTAATGTTATTGGGCGATAATTCTCAATTTCTATATTATCACCTTTTTTGTATGCAGGCTTTACGACAGATAATTTTAATTTATCTGGAAAGTTTCCAGTTTCTAAGGATAAGTTAACTAGATACGTCAAAATAGATACCAGTTCATTTTTACATTCTTTAATTATTTTTGTTGCAATGTTATCGTACCCTTCCGCATTTGTGTTTTTGAGTGTAGTCAGAAAAAATAAAATCTCTGTTTCATTAAAAGGGGTCAAAAAAATGCTATTTGTTACACTAGATGTAGCGGTCAGCGTATTGGTTGGTTTGTAATTGAGTTTATTAGTGGATTCAATAAAGTAGTCGTTAAAGGTTTCAGCAATAAGAGGTGCCTGGGTGATATGTTTACCATTGATCACGAGTTGGTCTATATGTATCCCTTCTTGTCCGTGTTATCTACTTCGGTTTTTATGACTTTCCACGATGCTTTACATATATTTTTACTATTGCTTATAAATTTGCTATTTGTTCTTTTTTGGGCTAATGCGATGCAATTTTTTAGGATTTTCGAATATATTACGTATTTGATTTTGTTCTCTGTGGTCTTCTTTTTATAGTAATTAAACCTAAGTTTTCGTTTAGTTTTAGTGCTTATTTTTAGGCCTTTGCTTATCCATCTTGGTTTTGCATTATTATTAACCCTGATTTTCTGAACAGGAAAGCAAAGATTATAAAAAAGGCATAAGTCATAAAGGTATAGCCGATGTGACTGGCAACCCGTCACTGTTTTGATTCCCCTTTCCACCCATATACGCTACCTATGCTAAACGTGGCCTTTAGGTCTTGTTGCCTTGGGCTCTGTTTACCCCGTAAGGGATAAAGACGAGATTTATGTATGTATGTATGTATGTAACTCTGTCTGTCTGTTACGCTTTCACGCTTACACTACTGAACCGATTCAGCTGAAATTTGGTATATTTTCAGTCCCGGAGAAAATAGGATAGTTTTTATCCCAGTAAATAGCAAAATTCCCACGGGATAGCGATAAGATTCTGCACAGACGGAGTCGCGGGCAACAGCTAGTTATTAACAACACGAAACACAGAAAGTTTGGATATCTCAACTATCTACTTCCAGCTTATGTACTAAAGTCGAATTCAGTGCGCCTGCGCAGTTAGCCTTTGGTAAGACCTAGTGCTATGCTACCACCGTCTTAAGGTCCGACCACACCGGCGCGTACGCAGTGACTTATCGTAGGCGTCACGTTTTGTCACCGTTTCTTCATACATTTTGTTGCGTAAACGCACCGTCATCGTCTTTTACGCACCGGTGGGGTCGCACCTTTACTCGCTAATCCTGCCGCCAAGCAGCAGTGGCAGAGGCTGGCAACGCTGCATCTAGTGTTGTGGGCGTCCTGTGGTGCCCACACTCACCATCAGGTGACCCCCCACCGCTGTAGTTTCCACGCAGGGGACGCAGGCCCTATGCGGATTAGAAACTTCACCCACGCCATTGAATAGCTTAGCGGGTTTCCTCACCATGTTTTTCTTCACCGACAAGCTTACGGTAAATTTCAAATGTAATTTCTTACATAAATGTCAAAAAACTCAGGGGTTCGAGCCGGGATTTGAACCCACGACCCTCTGCTATACTCGGCAAGCACGGTTTTTTTTGTCGAAAAGGTACTAGTCTTGCATCTCTCAGCTATAAATCACTCCAGTGGGACAACGGTTTCGGTGTTGTCAGTTGTTGATAATTTTTTTAAAATTAAGTAGTGATGCAACTTAATGAATGAATGAAAGAATGAACGATGTAATTAAATTAATTTGCGTCATTTTACTGCAGCGATACAGCTGCCGAACTATGTTTCCACCTAAATATTTATAATAAGTATCTACATCTCTTTAACCAATACAGCATTTAAATACCAACATGTTTTAAGTCATTATTGAAAGGTCACGTCAGGTAGAAAAATCTACCCGTCTTAACTCAATTCATCCTAGATTTAATGCCAACTTTAGCCATCTAGAGCAAAAGTAAAAACCGATCGATTCGTACCTCAATCAAATTAAAAATAATCGCCAAAGCTTAATTCGGTGCAGAGCTTTCCTGGAACTTTAAAAAACTTTAAAATGATCGCCGCCAACGGTATCCGATGTTGCAAAAACTATGCTTCTCGATAAACGGGTCGGCATAAACGCGCCAATTTTAAAAATGAGCTTTTTTAATTTTAAATTTCTTTGTTGGCAAATTGCATAGATTAAGCAGTGATGCCAAAGACGGAGCGAGCCGGAATTATAAAAATAAAGTGTAATTTAGTTTAAAATTAGTAACGGGACGCTGTGTGCTTTATGGAAATTGATTTTACATTTTTTTTTGCGTTTTCTTTACTCTTTTAAATAATATTGAGACATACATAAATAGTTATTAAGTACCTACGTATGAAAAAAAAAATTGCGATAGTCAAATATTGTAAACACCTATAGAAAAGTGAAGTTTACTTTTTAACGAAAAAAATGGGCGGGCAGAGGCGCGTAGTAATAATTTTTAATTGAACTCTAATATAACTATTCATTTCATTTGAACTAGGTAGTACTCATAATAATAAAAACTGCTTTAAAGCGATTCCAACCTTAAAACTCAACCTCGCTTTAGCCCAGTTTAATCAATAAAGACGATTTCATTTCAACCAAAACTTACCCTTCACATAACTCACACACACAAAAATCGGCGAGTTTTTTTTATATACACGCAGACGAGGGCAAGGAAAGCATACAGCCAGGGGATCGCGTGGGGTGCTGGGCGGGGCATGCAGCTGCATGTCTCAAAACCCCGTCAGTCGAGGCGCGTAAGTCAACCCGCCACGACATACGTCAAAAACACGCGCCAAAACTCGCGAACTTACGAACTGTCAAAATCAATTCGAACAGGTCACTGAATGAATGGAATCAAAGAGTGCGGACTCCATTTTGCGGACCATAGACTAATTGTTTTTTTCAGTGTAATGTAATTTTTGGGTTATAGTGTTTTTGGAAATTGTTGATGTGTGCGAGTGAGAAGGAGATGGAAAGTCCGGGCGAGGAAGCGGGACGGAGCACCGCCCCCGCGAATGGCTCCAATAAGATCATTGGTCGCAACGTGAATGGAACCAGTAAGTCACATGCGTTTTTTTTAATGTTTTATTTATAAATTCCATAAGTAATTTATGTCCTTCATCTGTTGGGAATTTTATATGAGGTAGCAATTGCCGTGTAAAAAATTAAAGCTTCTGCGAAATATCTCGCAATAAGTATAAGTTATTACTCATATGAAATAGGTATTTAATGCAGAAAATAAAAGTTTTTATTTATAAATTTGTTAAGAATCAACCAAATCAAAACCATTCAATTCTTGAATGTTTGTGAGTGTGTTTGGATGTTTGTTACTCTTTCACGCCAAAACGGCTGGATAGATCTAGATGAAATTTGGAACATACAATAGATTAAGGGCCGGTAATGGCACATAGGCTACTTTTTATCCCGGAAAATTGCGTAATTCCTGCGGGATAGCGATAAACGAATTCTATGCAGACGAAGTTGCAGGCAACAGCTAGTACTTAAATAAAGCTATACAAGATACCAGATATTATTATACAAACTGAAGGTCGATTGACTGTATAGATATACCATGCATTAGTTTAAAAAAAACTTTCTAATGGAACAAAGTAACTAGGTACAAGAGGTAATTTACCCACCAAAAAGTTCTTAAAACAACCAATAAAAAATGTTTAGGGACCACTTGCCCACTTTCTCGTTGGCCATCCCATCTCATAAAATTAGGTAGGTACCTATATGAAAGCCCAACCAAAACCCACCAGGTACACCAACCTTTTTTTCCAACCTTACATAATCAATTAAACACATTCCCCTCATTAAGAAAAGCTAGCTTTTTATGATATTACGCAAAAAGCTCGGTTCGGAGAATTGTCGGCGTTGGGAATCGAACCCGCACCGGTAATTTGCGTTTTTCTCTCGCTTTGTCTTGGCGCCGTTTTTGCGTGCCCCTCTGACTCTTAATGCCCTGAGATCGGATGCTGAGCTCTTGATACTTGAATACGTATACGAATAACGGTGCATATGACATCGGTACAATTTAGTCAGTGAGTAAGTAAATCTTTATTGTAAGTACAATTATAAAGACACATGGACAAATCACAAAAAATACCTTAAATTTAAATATATGCACAAAGGCGAACTTATCCCTATAAGGGATCTCTATCAGTTAACTGAGAGGAGCATTAAGCGAGACCGACAAAGAGCGAGTTTAAAATATCCACAGTGAAAGCCACAATAGAGCGTACATCTCAAAATACAACAAACAATTCATAAATAAACTACTAAAATATCATTACAAGCATGCATACATACACACTACATACAATATTTAAAGAGATGGTGTGAACCATATCTTCCTCAAGCCCTCCTTGAATGACGCCACGGAGACAGATTGTCTGGTGGAGATGGAGTATTCCCACACGGTTAATATTAATATACCCACTATGTTCATTATGGTGTGCTAAGGGGTCCTTTGTTCAACAGTGGACGTCTTCAGGCTGATGATGATGATGATGATGAATATTGATATACTACTTAAAAGAAACTAGGGGCCAATGAATATACGACATGTTTAAGCTAGTTTTTACATGAACGCATTAAATACAAAAAAAAAAGTTTTATTAAATTTTATTGTGCAACTAAAACTACTTTAAATTAGACATGGCAAAATTTATTTTTAGTAGTATACATAAATAGAAAGAAAAAGCTTATTTAGTAAGTAAATCCACAGATAAATAGTTTGTCACAAAATGGTCCCAACTCAGCATTTCCTGGCCTTACAGCCACCGCTGGTTTTAAGTTAGGGCCATCGGGTGATATAAACAATTAAAAATACAATAGGTACAGGATAACTTCGGTGACTTCGGGTTTGATTTATTCACCTTTCAGTCCGTTATTTTTAAAAGCTTACCGCTCAAGGATCAAAACCATTCCACAACAGACGCAATAAAAACC
Organism: Pandemis corylana; assembly: GCA_949127965.1. Taxonomy (NCBI): domain Eukaryota; kingdom Metazoa; phylum Arthropoda; class Insecta; order Lepidoptera; family Tortricidae; genus Pandemis; species Pandemis corylana. Next base: position 12,315,985 of record OX421869.1, on the reverse strand, counting down.
AGCCAGTCTATGTTGTCTGTGGAAAAACCGTGGAAAAGTCGGAAAAACTGCGCTCTCATTGTGCGCAGCAAAAACCCGCGTCTTGGGAAAACGCTAATGAAAACTGGCTGGTTTAAAATAGGGCGGGAAAAAAACAAAATGGCGGTAGTAAGAAAGGATCACTTTATTTTAAAATGAACGAATGGATTGAACGAAACATCAAATAGTTTAATAACACGTTGTTTAGTACACCAATGACAAATTATACTTTTTTTAAACGCAAGGATGGACATGGCGAAATTAAAAGAGTTCCATCTTGCCATTTTGAATACCCTTTAAATTTTGATTTAATGTTGAATTCTAAATATTTGTCGTGACGTGACTCATCCTAGAACGTTGTCACAGTAAACGATAAAATGATTTTACTTTGCAAATGTTCCATAGTGGGTCGTGCGTGGGTCAATTGTGATTTAATACGACTTATAGCTACGTTGACTGTGCTTCATAGATTTTTATTTGTAAATACGTGAAACCTGGATAACTGGGACTTCAAGGGACCTGCGAAATAGTCTCACTTAAAGAGGTATTCCACATACCCAGTGTCTCAGATAGCCAGGTATAAATTAATATCTGTCTCATTTACAGAGGCTCTCATTAATAGAGGTGAAAATAGAGGTTACTATAGTTATAGAGGTGCGACAATGAAATAAAATAATGTGTAGTAAAAACATATACGTACATACATGAGTAAATAAAACAGGTAGTTCACAAAAATAATCAATAAGTTTTTTTTAATATAAATAGTACAAAACTGCACGTAAAGATAATTACGGCCTTAATTTCGTCATTTTTCAAAAAGACGCCGATTACAACAAAACAAAACAAAACCTGAGGTCATTGAGGCACAAAATTAGCTAAATTTAGTAAATAAAACGAAAATTAAAATATGTAGTGCCAGTTACAGAGGTGATAAAATTTTGTCTCAGTTACAGAGGTCATTGCCAGTGAAATTCAAAGGAAATAATTTAGAAAAATTGTTCCTTAAAATATAATCTCAGTAAAAGAGGTAAAATACACTGGATGTCTCAGTTATAGAGGTAACAATGACGATAAAATCGAAACAAGAATCCCAGATATAGAGGTTTGTTTTGTCCCACTAACAGAGGTAATCCAGTGCTAAGGTGTCGGGACCACAGCATGAGTTCCAGCTATGGAGGTTTCTCACTTATCCAGGTCCCACTTAACCAAGTTTCACTGTAGTAGATTTTTTTCAGCATCCAACTGAAAAACAAAAATATTTACTCATTTAGCAATGTTTTAAGTTGAATTCACAAGACCACAGTAGAAGTAGTTTATTAATACAACCATATTTTCCGTACGACTACTCGATTAAGCCTTTTTAGGTGTTACTTCGTCCTCGGTGTGTATTTACCTTATTTAAAGTATTTCTGCATAAATAACCCATTAACGGTGAGTGGTAAAAAAGAAAATGGCGCACGCAAAAAAATTACTGACTGTCACACAAAGTTGAATATAAACACGCTACATTTATTAAGGTAAATGTAAAAAACATTGTTGATTTTAGAAAAGCAAAAACTAAATTTTATATCGCAAATCGCAACTGTGACAAAAACTGTGAAGTAAAAAGCAGGAAGTAGGTACCCAGTACGAAGTTTGATTAATCAAAGTCATGTTTTTTTTTCAATAACATCAACTAATTGAGACAAGAGAAATTGTGGCAGTGGAAACATATTTCATACGAAAACATCGAATGTTGTGTCACTTTTTGATCAATGCCTCAGGTAAATTTTAAAAGGCAAATAAAATAAATTGAATATGTATCTTGCGAAAAACATGTAAATATACTCACCTTAAATGTATATTATGGCACAAAAACCGCCCCTTAACCCACCACGAGTGAAATCTACATATTATGCAGATTCGCGCCAATTTTTACACAACTTCAGCATGATATCATAATAATAAACGTATATGGCTTAAGAATGCACGCCTATATTCTTGATATACAGCCACGGAAACACTTCCTGTTTTGTTTTTAAAAACACGGCCACAGGAAGCATGTGCTACGTTCAGAAATTAAAAATAAATGCGGGTGTTTTATAGGGCCAGCAATGCTGGGGGTAATTTGAAGGACTTGAGAAAAGAGAACTGACGGGTTTTTATTTTACCTCCACTTTGAGCACTTTAAGTTATTGAATTTAGTTATTTCTTTAATAACCGCAGGTATGCAGTTACGATTGTAAATAACAAGGGTTCACAAAAAATATCAATTCAAAAATAAGCGAATACTTAATCATCCAGACGTGCCGAAAAACACCACGAAAGTTGTAAATCCCGTCGAAATATGTCATTTCGGTAGCGAAATAAATATGGCGACGATCGCTAGCGCTTATTATAAATAATTAATGATTCCACCCGCTCTTATGCACGATAAAATGCCATTACGGTTTTCATCGGGGCCGTGCAAAAAACCGAAAACCGCCGACGGCCGAGCGCGTCCAAAAAAATGCCTTTAAAAGCGCGCGGACATCGCTCGAATTCCCGCGGTTTTACGGACGGTCATTTGACTCCGCCATTATCTTGAGAATTAAACTGTAAAAAAGCAACGGGCCCGATAAAGGTATATCGTTTTTGTGACATAAATAAAGGGAATATGGAAAGGGCGCAAAGCCAGCCACCGCCGCCGGTTAATGGCGTCAACACGATAAATATTGCACTCATGAAAATTCAAGCGTTCGGAGACGAGACGACGCCTAAAAACAAGATCATTCCCTTTTTATTGGGACGCGGCGTGCAATAATTATATATGGGGTAGTTTAATATACATATGATGGTATTAATGAAGGCTAACAGTGTGATACGGAGCAGTTAATTCTGTAAAATTAACATTCTTAAGGATACAATTTAATTTGGTACATGTGAATGACACTAATGAATTTAGTTTTGAAGAAACAAACAATAAAATAAAGCTAGATTGCTACTAATAATAAAAAACCGGTCGTGGCGTTTTAACTGGTTACCTAAAGCGTCATTATCCTCCCTAGAGCTACATTATCGGGTATAGGTCATAGTTTAATACCATTTAAAAGTAAGTAGACTTCAAGCGAATTAATAGCAAATAAGCTGCTAAAATTATGTATTTAATGCTGCTCTACTTCACATTAAATGAAACTTATTTCTACTGCAAAAAAGTAGGTATCTGAATCATCTCATCTCTTTCATTAAACAACGCGTCATCAGCGGAATAAAAAGCACCACCGCATCGTGGCACGATAAAAAACCTAGTCATTTGAGTTCCGTTCCTTTTGAATGTAGAAGACCGTTTTAATATCAGAAATGACAGATGCGTCACTACCACTTACCATTCGGTCAGTAGTCTCAAAAAGCCTATAAAAACTGCATAAGACAACAATTAAAAAGCATTTGCATAAACACACATCGTATTGTAGAGCCGGCAAATTTATGTGACCCAGTGGCTGAAACTAGAACTAATCACGCTACGTACAGCTTTCTCGTTTACGCGTAGACGACAGCGCCACTGTTGCGTGTTTCATAAGTTTGCAGGCCGTAAGAAGTGAATGAAAAGAACAGAAAGGCTTGAAAAACTTTAACCGCTGTTTTTGAACGCATCTTTGCGTAAATGTGTTCTTTATTTGAATTGAATAGGTGAAACGGTTGTCTATTGTCTGTGGCGGGGGTGTCGAGGTTTGTAGTTTTTCGTGTTACTTACGGGCTTTCAATTGTTTCACTTTTGTTTATTCCTTTTGACCTATGACTCAGATTAATTAAAAAGGCAAAAGTATTAGCTAAGAGATTGAAGCCATTTCAAGAAATTGTTTTTTTTATAAGCTTTTCCAATATTCTTTTTTTTTAGTTTTAGGTATTTTTATGAAATTAAATAACTGTAAATGCTTAATTTTATTCTTTTACGTTGCTTATTCAGATTGAATTGAAATACTTAGCTACTTAAACACCCGAGTTTTTTTATACATATAGATACCAACGCTTTTTGCAATGAATCCGTTTATTTTGTGGCAGTAAAAGTAAAAATGTAGATAATATAGATTGCATTTGTTTTTGAAGTTGGCGAACCAGCAGCAAGATTTGCCAAATGACGAGTTTGCGAAATGATACATTTTGGGAAATGTTAGTTGGCGAAATGATTGGATCCTTACAATTTCCTATCATATTATGTCTTTGGCTCTAGTCTGGCACGTTATGTTAATTATAGGAATTTATTTCCTGACCCATCGAGGAACTTCTTCGCATAAAACGTCATAGTGACATCGCATTACCTAACAAGGGAAATCGTTACGACGCTTACTACGAAAAGGTTCCTTGGTGGGTTAGGAATTAAATTCCTTGGCTAAATGTATGTCACACTTATCGTGCATTAATTGCATGTCATTATTTTAATCATGCTTGATTATTGCTATTAATAAGTCGATAAACGCTTCTATGGCCAAGAAAACAGCTGTCGGCGAGGCTTAATACTTTAATAGTAGATTAATGCCGAGGCCTGGGAAGTAGCCAATTGCTGGACGAGTAACTTGTTTAAAAACACGAACCGCAGGCGAGTATTTTTTAAAGTTACGAATCCAGCAATTGCTCTTCCAGCTGATGCAGATATAATGTTTTTATCAAATAATAAAAAAAAATGCACTCAACTTCCTCGCAACTTAGGTGGTTTTCACGTTACCGCCTTTTTTCTTAAGTTTTCTTTTATGTCATCTGTCACTGTAAGCTATTTAAGACATTGATAAAAACGTTAGACTCGAACAAAACGCACACTCCTCAGCCATCGATATGGCTGTATTGTATGACATTAGATTAGATTTTTAAACATTGCAAAAAAATCTAATCTACCACTTAGTTTCTATGGATGCATCTAATAATATGTATGTATGTATGTAAACTCTTTATTGCACATAAAAATTTAAAAAATACAGAAATTCAGACAAAAAAAGTATAAAGGCGAACTTATCCCTAAGAAGGGATCTCTTCCAGCTAACCTACATAATATCCCGAAGTTATCGGAAAAAAATACGGTGTATGTATTCATTTTCGATTAGAGTTTTTTTTGCTGACTACAATCATCCAAATACAAATGCATACAAGCTGTCTGTATGTTTTCGGTAATCTCAAAAACTGCTAACCGGGTTTTCATGCGGCTTTGATCAATAGGGAGAGTGATTTATGCGAAAGCTTTGGGTTTATAATTTGTAAAGATTTTTTGTAAATTGGTTGAAATAACTGGCTGGTAGAGATCACTCTGTAGCGATAAGGCCGCCTATTGTTACCTTGTAATATTCTGTATACCTTTTTTCTGTTTTGGTTGTTATATGTGGTGTTCAATAAAGAGTTATTGTATTGTATTGTATTGTATTGTATAATTGTCGCTAATCGTGCAGTGCCGTATGATAGTAAATATATCCTACTAATATTATAAACGCGAAAGTTTGTAAGTATGGATGGATGGATGGATGTTTGTTACTTTTTCACGCCAGAACAGCTGGACAGATCTAACGTCTGGAATAACACATAGGCTACTTTTTATCTCGGAAAACTGCGTAATTCTTGCGGGATAGCGATAAACGAATTCTATGCAGTGAAGTTGCGGGCAACAGCTAGTTAGTACATTATATAACATTATATTATGTATGTAGGTCTGTATATCACTTCACTACATAGTATAAAACAAAGTCGCTTCCACTGTCTGCCCCTATGTACCTATGCTTAGATCTTGAAAACTCCTCAACGGTTTTTGATGCGGTTTTTTTTAATAGATAGTGATTCAAGAGGAAGGTTTATATGTATAATTCTACGCAGACGTAGTCGCGGGCAGAAGCTAGTAATTTATAAAAGTAATTATAATCATCACGGGAAAATAGGCTCTAGTACAGAAAATGTAAGAATAAACAAAACTATGCATCTTGAAGTGTTAACTTTTGTTGTCTGTTGTTCGACTTACTCATGAATCATAAAAAAAAAAATACCAAATTGACCAAATATCGGGGTGCATTAAGGTCAATCTCAAAAACAAACCCAATAAATCATAAACTACAAAAATCACCATAAAAATTAAATCGACACCTGTCTTCAAAGTCAAATAATCAATAAAATATCAATCCGAATCTAAATTCAATGAATACGAAATACCGGCCAATGACCTTCAGGCAACACGCTGAAATGACACCAAACATTCAAAACTCACTTTAATACCCTTTTAATAAGATTTAACTTAATTGCATATTTAACTTTGTAAAAAAATTCACCCAACATAGGATAACCTCAAATAAAGGCAAAAGAAGACTCTATTTCGAATGCGTTACGAGTGTATTGAAGCGTAAATTATATATTTGTGATGTCCGGTAACATCTGCCAAGACAGCTGCTGCCAAAGATTAGATCCTTTTTCGAACCCTTTCGTTGCCTGTCTCCTTCTGATGTGTGGAGTGTGACAGGGAGTACCGAAGGCATTCGAATCACGGTCAATGTCAGACGATAGCGCTACCAAATTATTCTTGCGGCCGTATTTCTCGAAGATAAGGAATAACCGCTGTAATGATGCATACGTTGAAGTCTTTATGACGTTTCAGTAAAGTAGGTTTTTGTTAATTCACATGATTGTCGGAAGTATTGATTGTTGTCATTTATAATTTTGTGTTTAAAATGGGCAAGAGCGAGTCGGACACAAGCGCTACCAAACTTTGCCAAACAGTATGAAAACACGGACACGAGGACGCGGCAACGCATAGTTTAAAACGTCCTAATTATCGTTTCTACCTCGACTACCACTTTATATTTTGTCTGAAGCTAAAAACATTCCTTCCATGCTGGTCTGGCAATAAAGAAAAAACAAATAATGTAAGTACCAGTTGCTTTTTTCCCGCGCAGTATAAGCCCATCGAGGGAATGCGCGAAAAACTTAGGAATCATGTTCAAACTATTACTATTTTAATTCCCTTTTCTACCTATAGCCTACAATCACGCTAAACGTTAGGCTCTGTCTACCTCGTACGGGATAAAACGTGATTTATAAAAAACAAAGCACTGGGTGACACTAATTGCAAGCAAAAAGTAATTGGCACACTCCGCTACAGAAAGACCACTTTAAAGCCGCATGTGTTGAAAACTACTTTTTTTTAACGTCATTATGTTGGTAAAACCTTGGATGCCAGTATGTCGCCTGACCCACTAAACAGAGCAATCTAAGTAACCAACAGTCGCTTACCAACTAAAAATAAACCTTATGACTATATTCGTAAAGGTGGCAAAATATAGGTCAGTGTTACATTGTCGACAATCGTAATGATAGGGTAAGAAATTTAATTTGTTAAGTTTCTTTTTGGTAAAGGAAACGTGAGCATGGAGTTTAAGAAGAGGATACACTCTTGAAAAAAATGTAACATATTTAAATTTTTCTAGTTTCTTCAGGTCTTCTAATCTATATTACGATAGGTATTTTCATGATTATATTCAGCCTATATTAGTGTCCCACTGCTGGGCAAAGGAATCCCATCTCGACCTCCACATCTCACTATCCAGAGCTATGTTCGGCCACTCGGTCAGTTCCGCGTCTAGGTCACCTCGCCATCTCCACGTCGACCTACCTTGCCGCCGGTAGCCGTTGGATGGTATATGTGAGTGGCTTAGTGGGTAAGATATGAGCTGAAAAAAGCTTTGTCAGTGGAGTTAGAAGAGTGATAGTTGGAGCTTGGGGCTCTCAAGCAGAGGGCCGTATATCGGACATCTTTTTTTTCCAACCAACTGCGAAACAATTCAATTAAACGTGTAAAGGTCATAGCTAAAGCTAAAGCACTCTAATTGGGGTGTTGTAGGCTGGAAATTAATGGAAGAAAAGAATTGTAAGCAACAAAAACAATTAACTAACGTAACTATTTTTTATGGTATAACGATTAAGAAACCAACCAGGAAAGGGGTTAACTTTCAATTTCTACACTAAATTAATTAACGAATACAACACATGCTAATATTTTGTCTGTTCGTTTGTCACGCTTTCACCCAGGAATAAGCATTAGTCACCTTAACCCTTTGCCACCTGTTGGATCAAAAAAACCTAACGTCAGTTGTTTCCCGCCAAGCTGGCCATAGAGATTTGTTTTATTTCTTTTTAATTGTTAATTTGAATGATTGCGGATGCCGCTGTTGTGTTTTTAAAGGGTCCTGATTTTAGTGGCCAGCATCGGAAGTAACATGTGTCTTTGGATTGTCGTTCCAAATTCGATCGTCATTATTTTTAATTTTATTCAGCGCCTTAGAGACGTGAGTCGGCTGATGTATTTTTTCTTGCTTTCTTGGATATTTTATAGTGTGGCTTTAAGCGGCCCTGGAGAGGTCTGCTTATTAATTAGGACTTTGAGTAGGTCTCATGAAAGTGTTAACTGCTAAGGAAATGTTTTTTTAGAAAAGAGTGCGTTTAGCAGAGCTTTATATGTAGCAAACGCCATAGCTCAAAGCACCGGTAGAGTCAGAACTATGTTAAAATAACTTAATACGTTTTTTACTGTCTAACTAATAAGGGATTCCTATAAATTGCCTCTTGTCTCATTAGCCAAATTTAGTATGAATAACTGAAAGTTGAAGCATAAAAATAAACCACTACGCAAAGATTTCATGCATTACTTCTGCTACTGTAATATTCCAATCTAATAAAAAAACTCTATAAAAACACGAAATATTGAATTAATCTCTCGCGGCATTCTCACACTGTTTTTCATTTGTTTCCAAAAAAGTTGATAAAAACGCGGGAACCCACAGCCCTCTAGTCTATGGTTAACGCTTGATATGGGTTTTTATAGATACACCTGTACTGGGAAGGTGAGGGAGAGGCATCGGAGGGCGAAGCAATAAAGGAGTGAAAAAGTGACGATAAAAACCTAATGATGTGACGTGAGAATGCGTTCGTATTCGTAGTCGACATGTAATGGTGTTGGGATTACAGTGGGTATATTTTTATCTGGTTATTGAAGTTTGATATACTGTCGTAGAAACAATGTTATGTGTTAAAAATAACTTATGCTAAAAACTAAAAAAAAAAATAAGTTTAAACCCTTAGGTTGGGTCCCCATGTTCTATGTTACATGGCAAATTATTCTTATTTATGCTTGTATATCGCAGGTCAAAACCTTTCACGGCGTTACGTATTATGCTTAACGCGTGTTAACTCGAAACCCGTAAGTTTTTGGGTTTGGATGTTACGTTTTTGTTTTTATACAAAACTAGCGTATGCTCGCGGCGTTTCTGAAAAATAAAATACACGATGGTATACCCGTTCTCACAGCTTACGCTACAAAAGGTCAAGTTTAAGCTTTCTAGACTTTGTTGTTTTGGCTGTGGCTTATTATAATCCGGGATTGAAGCGTAAATATTTCATTAAGATATCGTAAGACAGTTATAATACATAACAGACCAACTTCTGTTCTTAAGACACAAATCAAAGCGACCAACTTTGAATCTACAATCTGTATCAAAAAACAAAAAGGATCGACCACCTTTCTATTCAAATCAGATAAAAGGGGATTTTATCTAACGTACTTAAAGTAACCGCCAACTGTCCAGTCGCCCCCATTCCATTTTTTACCGACCTCCTTACTCTATGGTCATATTTGATGTTCTCACGGAAGAGGCTGAATAGAATACTCCTTGTCTATGGTTAAAAAATACGGAAGGGTTCAAATTATTAGTTTGTTTTCGCTGGCCGTAAGGTGCGCCCTGTGGGAATTAGTGACCCCTCTGACATGATTTTTTAAATTTTTTCGAGTTCCGGTAAGATGTTTCTGAATTCAAATTAGGGTCGGCTGGACCACGGGTGTCGAGTTACTCGTGAAGTCGTCAGTGTGTTCTTTGGTAAAGGAATGAGGTGCTGCTTTGATTCTTTATAACTAGAAAGCCATTGGGGTCAAGTTTATTCTTCTCCTATTGTGTCGTTATCTTTACGAAGGTGATAGTACCTAAATGTTAAGTATCCTTCCAGTTGAAGCTTGTTTCAACTTATGGAGTGTCTAGGGCCGACAACGCACTGGCATCGCGTAAAGCGCTGCGGGTATCTATGGACAATGGTGATCATTTAACATCAGGTGACCCACTAGTTCGTTTGTCTGGCCTCTCTAACATAAAAAAAAGCAAGATGATATTTTTTTTGGATATTTTACCCACTCCTAGGTACTCTCTTTATTTGTCTGATTTCTCTGAATACTATAATAGCGCTTGACAGCTTGCCAGAGAGGATAATGTATTGCAATGTAAAAAAAATTAAAGCGTTGACAAAATTTCGGCTGTAAAAAACGAAGAGAAAAACCCTAGAATTCAGGGTGTACCTAACAGAAATATTTACATGTCTAGTCGCTAAAGTATCGGTTTTACCCGAAACGATGTTTCCGTTTCCGTATTTCCTGAATGCTAACTGACCGCCTTCAAATAAATAAGATCTAGATCTTAATACACCACATCTTCGCTTGGTATCAGGTATGATTGCAGTCAAATGCTTGTCTATTATATTTAAAAAATCTCGACATGGGTGGAACCATCGACACCTAACGCATATTTTTAAAAATCGAATTGGTTTTAACGTTTCAGCCAGACACTATACCTAATGCCAATTGTTTACTCAATCACCACATTGTCCCATCTCTAATGCTCAACAGAACGTAATCTCACCTAATCCTAAAAAAAAGCAACTTCCGATTCGAATCAGAGACAAAAAACAAAAGAGTGACTGGCCGATTTACATACGAGATTGGACCGGAAAAAAAGCTTTATAAGTTTTTTCAAACGAAAGTGAGATTTGGGCAGGTGGACGTTTTTTTAGTAATTAATCAGGTTTGCATCTGTTTCGTAATTACGCTCTGAAGGGTTAATCAAACATAATAAAGAAATTAGAGCGACGGTCGACATGTGTTTTTGGTCTCCGATGCGGCGGTTTGATACTGGCTGTAATTAAAAGTGGAATTAAAATGCGTATAATGACAGCCTCGATTTTTTTTTATCTAACACCTGTAAGGCTTATACGTGAATCAACTGAAGCATTATCTAATTTAAAACAAACTTTATACATTTAAACAACTTAATACTGGCCAAAAAGTCTGTAAAATGCCTCGTTTTGGTAAACGTTAACTGAGACTAGAATTCGGATTTGACAAGTTTTGGTAATGTGACCTCTCTTAGAATTTAGTTTAGTACGTTCTGAGAGGATCGGATGGAACATTTATTACGAAAGAAACTTAGATTAATCGAGAAAAAATTGCAACATTCACGCTCTCAGTTCTCTTCAAGTTTCAGCAACCAAATTTAAAGTACTTCCTAGTATTCTACTAATCCTACTTCCTACTTCCTACTAGTCCTACTATAATATTATATGTGAAAGTTTGTGAGGATGCACGAATGTGTGTTACTCTTTCACGCTAGAGCGGCTGTACAAATCTGATTGAAATTCTGCACAGAGATAAAATAAATAACGTGGAATAACATATACGCTATTTTTATCCCGGATAATTTTATAATTCCCGTGCCATAGCGATAATGCAACAGCTAGTCTACTACCTATTAAAAGCACCTGGTATAGCCCTTTGAACGATGGTATTAGCGTTTCAATTCCAGTTTCAAATCCAGCGCAGATGCCAAGACCCAAAAACAATTGCTGCCCGATAAGGCCGTGTTTAAAATAAAAAGTTTCAATTACCACAGACAACGTATAAACTGAAAAGCCGCAGACCTGCCCGCGGCGCCACTTATGCGTTTTACACATGTTCCCATTAGAATGACTAATTGGTACCCCTGGGGGTAGTTAGCACCTCGCCTACTATCGATATTGTTAAAATGTGAGTCAAATTCATGTTTCACCCCTATATTGAGTTCTGCGTAGGGTTGGTGAAGTCGTTACTCAAAGGAGTTAGGTGTAAGCAAAAATATGAGGTCATCATAACCTAGACTAAAACTGGTGAATTAGTGAGTCAGACAGTAAGAATAAGTAGGCATATGCATTGTTATATGCAGGGGCACGATTTTTGAAAGCACATGTGAAAATACCACTCGAAAGTGGTAAAAAAATGTGCTGGAATTTTAAATACGAGTAGCTTGGAAGATACGGCTCTCATTAATCTTGTGACCTAGTCAAAAATTTGATTAGAGCTGTGGTTTTGAAGGTATAAATTTATGTCACTTTCAAGTGGTAGGTACGTTCCAGTGATGTGCTTTCAGAAATCGGGCCCCAGAACTGAAATTTCAGTTAACCTAGCGAGAGCATTAATATTAAAGGGGTGTAGATTTAAACGGTTTTTTTAACCATCGGTTTATGGTAAAAACATTGAGATTTATAATTATTAGGTAACATAGAATTTTAAGTAAAACAATAGTAATTATGTACTATGTAAATATAATACTTACCGATTACTAAAGGAGTAAAACAAACCAAGCAGGTACATTAATAGTTTTAATAAATAGGTTATCGCTTTAATTAATAATAGTTGATGAAAATAACCAAGCTTAATTTACACAAAACTTAGTTTAAAAAATTAATCCAACTAGGCAATTTTCATTTTACCTCCATAATCCACAATCCATTACCATCAAGCAAGCCCCTCATTTTCCGCATTTCTATAAATGTCTCCAAAAAGGCGACAAAACAAACAAAAACATGTAATTGAAAGCATAAAAATGTTCAACCCATTTTTTATAGCAACCCTAGGATTGTGCGGCCATCTGTCAGTCAACGGTAGAGACGGGTCAACCCTTCTTTTAAACATATCTACTTAGTTATACACAAAGCCCTACTCGTAATTTTCAAACGTAGCTTCATTAGATTAAGACTGAGTTTGAGTTTGGTCGTAATCGTATTTATACTATTGAAAGGTTTTTCGATTTGAATTTAGAATGTGTTACGCGCCTAAACGTTGACCACAGGATATTTCGTTCCATAGACAAAGGCTAGTAAAAAAAAGCTGGCTGTTGTATGGATTGACTCGAAATTTCAAGCTGTTTTCATTAATTTAGTACTGATTTAAATTGCCCGATATATTTCGTAGAAAGACACTAAGACACTATTATCATTTTACACTTTAAGTTAAAAAAAATAAAATATAACTTATTACCTACTTCGAATAAGTTCATAGACTTGTATCTCCCTTTTTTTTTCGTCACAACTTAGCATAGAAACTTTTTTAAGCGCTAAGACGTTCACGCGCAAGATTCGCACGGAAGCTTCTATAAAAACAGACTTTTTCAAGTCGTTAGCGGATGCACAATGGACATTAATATTCATAAAAGACGGTATTACGCATATCAATCACATTGCAAGTGCTAAAAAATATCTAATCGTATGCACGCACACATCCCGCCATTTTGTTTTGTTACCCTGTCATTAGCGCCTTACGCGTCTTTTTGATTCAAATTTCGAACGACAAAGGCGTGTTTTTGTTTATCCGCTAAGAAATTGTCTTTGATTTTTTTAGCCAGGACGTTTTTTAAGCTAATTATCATTGTATTTTGTTTGAATTAGTTGCGACTTTCGCACGGTACTGCACGTGTAAGCGAGAAGGTAATTATAAGTCTGTGGATCTTTGTTATGGAAATTGACTGGTTAGTTGGTTGATGTTCGGTTAAATATTGTCACATGAAACTTTTGTAGGGCTAATTACAGATTCAAGGCGAGAACGAAGATCGAAATGACGAATTAGGTAGGTAGGTACCGAAGTATTAACTTTAGGCGCGGAATTCGTTAAAACGAGTGTAAAACTGAGCTATCGCATTAATATTGCTGTGATTTAAAACCGATACCCGGCTCTTAAAATTATCCCGAAATATTTCTCAAGAGGTGGTTGGCTTGTTTGACTAAAGATTTTCAAGATTTTAGAATCATAGTTGACAAAGTTTTCTTACATTGATTGATGTTCAAAGTGAACCGCAAGGGCGAGACTAAATTAAATCTTTGTACTAAAAAAAAACCGAAAAAAATTTGACAGATTTTTTAACGGGCGAATGATAAGCCTTTATAAAAAATGATTAATTATAAGTACCTACTATAATTAAAATTATAAGCAAAAATAAAACGTGATCAGAAAAAAAAACTGCTTCGCAAAACTACCTAGTTAAGCATTTTAAATGCGAAGGGAAGTTGCTTTAAAAAAAATATATAGAAAAAAGTATTTCTAACCAGTGTCCCACAGACATCAAACAAAACAAAAATGCATAAATTAAATATTATAATGAGTTATAGTCACAAACTATTTCTCAAGACCTTTTTTTAAACACTAAAAAACTTTCTTCCATCGTGGGACTCGAGAAATTAAGAACATTGAAATCGTATGCAAATTTGTGACGTGACCAGAAAAAAAGTAAAAATTAAAAAAAAAAACAATGCGCGCGGATAAGCGTCCCTTCATAAACCCGATGCGTGGCGATTTTTTTGCGAGCACAGATTATGCAAATATGTTTTTTGGACATCGGATCGTGAGACAGGTTTTTTTTTATTTTAGAAAGAGTTGGGTAAGGGCTTGTTAAGGATATTCTCATGACTTTTTTTATTTGAATAAAGTGAAAAATAAAAGGTAAGTATGCAGAGAGTTTAAGTTTAAGAGTCAATACTTTTAGCTTATGGTTCATTTTAGAAGAGTAAATAGATTTTGCAAGGGTAATGGCTTAGACTTGAAATTGAAGGCAGTTCAATTTACACCACCTGTTAAAAAACTTGTGTACCATTTTAACTAAACGAATTAATTACGTTAGGCTTGTTACTACTAGTAACGCTTAGGTATGCCTATTTATTTATATTCTGCGTTTATTTGTCTACGTAAGTATTACAATCTGTATACAGTGTCTTATATGTAACTATTGTAGTCAATTGATATTATGTGAAGAAATGGGACCGAGCTCTACATTATTTACGCACAAAAAAAAACAACCCAAGCTTTTTGCCACCATTTTTTCTATTATCTAACAATTTTACCTGCAAGAGGTGGAGTCATAGACCCACCCCACGTTTTTTAGTCCACAAAAACCCAATAGTGCACGCGGGGTGTCTTTTTTGGGGTGGCAACATTTTTTCATACATGGCAACGATCGATATTTTTCCCGCGCGCCGGGGCGTGGGGTTTCAACCCGTTCTGCCTAACAAAAGACGTCCCCTTTACATAAACCTTTGAATTTTTTCGTTCGGTAACGGTCGGAGCGATTCTTTTCGGTAATAGGTAGGGTTGTTATTAAAAGGGGTTGTTTTTTGTGTGCGCTTCTCCTCACGCGAGCCCGCCAAATTGTTTGGAGCACGAACGTTAAAAACTTTCTGGAAAGCTTGTGTGATTGCATTTTTAATATTAACTCGGTTTAAGCGTGTTTATTTCCGAACAGACGGAAGGCTGTTTCACGGTGCACTCGCGTGTTGTATTTTGTTATGCAACGATGCAATTCGAGGAAAGAGGGGGTTACGAGAGAGTATTTCCTTCCGTAACATAACATTTTTCACACGTATGAATTTATTTGCCTTCTTTTTTATGGATTACCAAACACAAAATGATCCTTCCCACTGAGATTAGGTACAGATTCAGAACTGCTGATCGTCTTTCTATGGGGTCTAATCATTTTATCAACCAATATTTCACGAATGCATCTTTCCAAAAACTCGCCTAGTGAAAGAAGTACCGGCAACCGCTATTTTCAAAACTGGGGAAAAAAATGTTTTCCTATAGATTACCTATACCTACCTGGCTAGATGTACATCTAGTACCTACTTTACGCCCGAAAAGCCAAATAGCAAACTAAAACGAAATATATACTAATATTATAGAGAGGTAAAGTTTGTGAGTTTGTGGGGTTGTACGTGGGTTTATCTATGGATCTGCTGAACTGATTTTGAAAATTCTTTAACCAACATAAACGAAGTCGCGGACAACAACTAGTAGAATAATTGTTCGCTGTTATAGATGATAGTGATGATGACATCGTTGTTGTAATGTTGATGGCTCATAAATCTGATGGTGATGATGATGATGAATCTGACGTCCGCAGTGGTGGTGACGTCGGCGCCGGCGAACGAGGCGGAGCTGCAGCTGTACCGCGTGATGCAGCGAGCCAGCCTGCTCGCCTACTATGACACGCTGCTCGAAATGGGTAAATATAGTATGCCATAGACAATAAAGTAGAGCCCGTAGAGGGAATGGGCAAAAATCTTGGGAATCATAATTATAGGCGATGCCGACGCTTACAATCAAGCTAAACGCGGGCTTTAGGTCTTGTTGCCTGAGGCTTTGTCTACCCCGTAAGGGATAAAGACGAGATTTATACAATACAATATAATTTAATACAAATACTCTTTATTGAACACCACAAATCAGTAGAAAATAATACAGAAACAAAGAACAAGGTAGACAATAGGCGGTCGTATCGCTTAATAGCGACCTCTACAAGGCAACCAATAAAAGGAAAAATAAGTCGGAGACAGTTTAAGTAGGTGGCGGAAACAAATAGACACCTATTTATGTATCTATGTATGTAAATCTAAATTATATAGTATCTTATGCTCCATTTTATTTTTCACGTTAGAAACAAGGTAAACCATTTGAGCCCGTTTTTTTAAATTGGTACTCTATCAAAACACTTAAACATTTCAATATAAAAGTATATACACACTTAAAAACTTAAGTTTAAAACAATTTATAAAATCTTAAGCACTTTGTAAAAATCAGTAACCATAGTTACATACTAAACTGAACATTACAACTCAATGAATAGGTTCTTACTAAGGTATAACTCTTTATTACAAAATACTTATAAACTTAATGTGTGATTACTTAATTATAAAAATATAAATGTAGGCATTACAAGATAAATTAATTAAACCAAAACTAATATAAAATCGTACTCCCCCGCGGCATTGAGTCAAAGATGCTGGCAACATTACCCCTAAGTAAGTAATAAACAAGTACTTATGCCACTATAAAAAACTCCTAGAGAATAATATAATGCGTTCAAACTGAACCTATTTTTTCCAGCCTGAAGTACAATACTATAACATCCTGCGATAATGGGTGTATCATCTTCGAATGTTTAAAAAACGCATTTACTACAAGCCAAGCCTAGAGATCTTGATCAAAAACAAAAGCTACATACGAAAGGAACACAAGAAAAAACACTTTCACATCACAAAATGTGCGCAAAAACAACATTTCCATACCGAAAGCTTAAAAAACGCAGACGTCTAATGCAAATTTGTTTTTTCTTAATTTTTACTTTTTATCCGCAATTACGTCGGATGGAAGGGTTTTGGCCGGTCTTCCTTTTGTTTTTTTTTTCGCCCCTTCGCAAAATGGTCACGTAAGACATTTGCATATTTGCCTAAATTAAGTGTGTGAATTGGTGTTTTTTATCGAATCACACGTTTTTGTTGAACAATAGCAGCAATGAGCTTGCCTTGCTGGTTTTGCATATTAATGTAATGTAGAAAGATTAGTTTTTTTGACTTCTGAACCAAGGGAGCTGGCGAAGATAGTTAATCCTATTTGTGAAGTGGCTCCTTACGATTATGCTAAGTTTTTAGGGTCAGGCAACCCATATAAATAAATCTGCAGCTATTCAGCAACTGAAATATTTAAAAATAGTTATTGTTTTTTTTACTTTAATTCGTTCAACGTACTCGTTGTAGCTAAAAAAATGGCCGCTAATTTAATATTTCAAAATTAAAATTGAAATTGGCCCGAAAAAGATTGTTAATATAATTGGCTCGTCAATGATACATCATCATCATCATCTGCAGCCTACGTACGTCCCGCTGCTGGCCATTAATGATACAATTTTTTTTTGTAGCGACTGTTTCAACACTTGGTGTTCCTTAATAACATAAGTGTCGGATACCGATGATACCATCTCTGTTTATTTTATAAAAACAAACAGAGACTATTATGATACATATAATATTCAATTTTATAAGAACTTACCTGGTTGACAGTTCTTTAACATAGTTCATTATTTATTTACGTTTGTGCAGGCGGCGACGACGTCCAACAACTTTGCGACGCAGGCGAGGAAGAGTTCCTAGAAATAATGGCTCTGGTCGGCATGGCATCGAAACCACTACACGTCAGACGGCTACAGAAAGCACTACAAGAATGGGTCAACAACCCCGCCCTATTCCAGATCCCCATAGTCCCAAACATCTGCCCCTCCGAAAACCCTTTCATCCAATGCAACCAAAGACTCCTAACTTCCCTTCCTAGTTTACCAACCAATTTGCCTAGAACCGTCAATTCGCCTGAAAGCCGTCCAGCGTATAGCCCTTCACCTGGTGCTCCAGAAAATAGTTGCGGTTCAACCACATCCCAGCCTAGTGCAAGTCCTGTTCACAACAACTTCTCCAAGATAGTTTTACCTCCGTCCCCTGCTGCTGCCGCTCCTGTAACTTCGACGGCTTCGAGAAGCTTCTCTCCTCAATCTGCGTGCCCTCCTTCAGCGGGATCAAGTCCCAGCTCTGTCACTTCACCAGTGCAGTTAACACCAGTGTTATTAGACATCCATGTACAAAAACTAGCGGCTGCGGCAGAGAAACTGAGTAAACACTTACCCCAGTTGGAGCCAAAGCCTCAGAATACGAAAAAGAAGATGTGTAAGGACCTGGAATTGGTGATGATGATGCCAGAATCAGATCCAAGGAGGATGGAGGAGATTAGGAAGTACGCGGCTATATACGGCAGGTTCGATTGTAAGAGAAAGCCAGAGAAGCCATTGACGTTACATGAGGTGAGTTTCTAATAAAATTTAGTTTTAGTCATGTCACGTGTACATATAAAACAATACCTAATCACAAAGCTGTCACTTAAAGTATGATTTTAATGTATATGTCAACCAATAAATTTACCATCCTAAGGTGTTATGTCCCATCTTAAAACAACAAAGAATATTTATGTCTATTTTTTATTGTCAATCAGCTTTATTGCTACTTTTCTGATATAGCAACTGTCATAAAAAGTGTAAAGCCAGGAGTACTCTTGGATTTTATGGGATCTTGTGTATACCAAATAAATTGATTCTTGACCCATTGTGAAACCCTATCTTGGCATGGAAAATCAATGTGAAGTTTACTACGAGAATAACTCATTAACGGTGGGTCAGAAATTAAATTGTTCAATAATATTGGCAAGTGTTCCATTGCATCAGGAAAGACACTTTCATACTATAGTGTACCAGTTGCTTCTCTTCCCGCGCAGGTGGTCAAAGCCCTTCGACGGAATCGGCGAAAATTGTAGTAATCATGTCGTAGGCGATGCGGCTAGAAACCCATCACTATTTTGATTCCCATTTTCACCTATACGCCCACAATCATGCTGAGGGATAAAGATGTGATTTATGTATGTATGTTTGATCACCAGGTGATGGTGAACGAGGCGGCTGCGCAGCTGAGTCGCTGCGTGCCGGCGCTGCTCACGCGCCGCGACGAGCTGTTCCCGTTGGCGCGACAGCTCGTTCGGCGCGCCGGCCTGCACTACTCGAAGCACGGGTCAGTCCTGTAGAAACATGTTCCAACTTGCCTTACTTCTTAACATTATAAACATAGCTCGGACAAGTCATCTTAGAACAAGATTCAATACAGTCGTACCTGATTGTATTTCTAAAGTTAACATTGTCTAAAAAAAATCTTTCATCATTACAATTCTACATTATCCGGGATTAACATACGCTATATTTTATTCTGCGCGGACGAAGCCGCGAGCAACAGCTAGTTATCTTTTAAATAAAAAACCGTAATGTTACGATCAACCAAACTTTTTCAAAAATATGTTCCTTACTCATATTTTAACACTTCTCACGTTTGCTTTCCAGCCTCCCCCCTACGGCGGCGACGGAGGAGGAGGACGAGCCGGCAGCCAAGCGCACCCGCCAGGTCGCGCACGTTGACCTCACCGACTAGCACTAACACTAGTATTAGTCACTGGAGTAGCGCTAGCACTAACACTAGCATTAGCCACTGGAGTAGCGCTAGCACTTGCACTAACTTTGACTTGGGTATAGAATAGAGCAACAACAAACTCTAGAATGACATAATCCTTGAAAAGAATGACATAATACTAACCGGCAATGAGAATAGCATTGGAACTGACAGTTATTCCATATAGGTACTTATGTCAAATTGAATATGACAGATCTTTCAAGGAAAGACCGTGTTTTTATCTCGTTGCTGAAAACGGTGCTTTTTCTGCAGTTAGTGAAGCTAGCGATTGAACTAGCACTAAAATATGGTTTAGCACTCGACCAGCTACACTAACTCTAACACTTAGCAAGACCAAATTAACAAATAGCTTGTTCAACTAATAAACGGACACGGACTAATATTCCTTACAACTATATTTGATTGACACGAATGCAAGCAACTTGATTGAGATACCAACATGACGATTCGAATTATCTACATAATATATACTCGATATGAGCTAGCAAAAGGAGCTAGAGGTAGTTTAGAGCTACAAATCGCTTCATTAGGGAATAACCTGATGTTGTTTTATCGAAAGTTTTAAACCAGTTTGAATTCTAATCATAGCTTTGCTAACTTACGTTACAATATCTTTATTTTATCATTTTGTTTATGCTCTGGGCACCTTTGATATTCTCCGAGAAATATAAGAAATAATTTTTATAACTTTCTTATAAGAATAAAATTTTTGTTTTCATCATACTGATAAGAAAATATCGACCGATTATCTTATTAGAAGATAATCGAAGTCCAAGTTCATTTAGGTTCATCTTAAAACTCAAAGGACCAAGTAATGAACCTTGGGGCATAGACTCTTACAGTCAAATACAAAGAGAAAACTACTTGAATATTTACGCACAGTAAGAAATTTAAACGACCTTCGTGGTATTTAAAACGTTTTTTTTTTGCAATTTCAAGCATTCTTTCTTTTATTTTTCCCTATTATTGTTAAGGTAAGCATGTTCGTAGTATCAAACGCTTTACCTAATTCAGTTGCAATATTATTGTAGTTTATTTTTAATTTAGCTCATCTGGAATGGCACTTTACCGGCTTTGGTAAGTAGAAACATACATTTCTAAAACTGCATGTCGGGCAGGACATTGGTAATTAACTCCGGTTTTTATTAACATAGTTTTAACTAATAAATTTAAGTAACCAGTTTTTCATTTCTGCTATAGCTTCAAGTAAAGCATCGAAGTCTCTTTTAAAATTTTGTTCTTTAGTTTTTTCGAGCTCAATACCTACCAGCCAGTACCTACTTTCATGGAATCTGAATGTTGAGCAAATAGGAACAGAATAAAATTTCGCAGCGACATGCTAGCGTCGTCCAAGGTAGCGTTGTAGAAATGATGGGAATCCACGTCACATTGTCACAACGCAAGGGGTGCGGAGCGAGACATGAATATCGTTTTTAACTAATTTTAGTGGTAACACTTCTCTGTGCTGCTTCGCTGCTATGGAAATGCACGCTATGAAAGTCATTGCATCATTTTATTGCAATAAGTTTCCTAGCTACTCAACATTTACTTTATGCAGTACATACCTCGCGTCGTTTTAAAGAATCTCTTCCTCTATCTCTCTTCATCGATCACATCTTTTTTATCTTATTTCACGACAAATCATGCTTGGACTAACGTTTGAGTCATGATGCCTAGTAACGTAATTATATTACCAATCGCGAGTGTAATTCTGTCCTTTCTTAAAAGTTCCTGCCCTACAAGGAAGAGTAGGATAGAATTCATTCAAGCCATCATTTTACTTGAGGCATCTATGAGTAAGGTACTAATAACTTGACAGTAACATGACGGTTTCACTACAGGATGGTGAGGATGGGAACAGTGTTCGAGCCAGCCCTGAAGCTGCCAGGAGCAACTCTAATCACAGGTAATTTAAAGAACCTACAGATAACGATAAACGTAGGACCAGAGATCCAGGCTTAAAAAATCGTAGAAATATCTGAAATTTGTATAAATGGCGCTTTTGGAGTACAAGCAAATGCAATGAGAATGACACGGTAGTCGTTAACTGTAATAACAGATCTACGGTCTAAAGAGCGAAGGATCAGGAATTTATAACTATATCCATGATTTCACTGTTTTCCAGCTGGTGGGGCGTGAAGGCGGAAAGCGATGACGCAGACTCCAGATGTTCCTATTCCAGTACCAGTACACCGCCGCCGGTAAATAGCATTAATTTGTGGGGATATCACAATAGAGACTAGAGAGACCTTTCTCGGCTCATGTTGCGCCTGGAGATTACGCCCAAAGGCTAGCTGGATTCATGTAACTCGTTGAGAGACACGCGAAGTGGAATTGGCGCTAGCTACTCGTGCATCATAGCAGTTATGTATTCAATGACTAGGTGGCGCTAGGGTGGTGCTACACATTCATTCTTACTAGATATCTGACTGAAAAAGCCAAGCCTGTGCGAAATATATGTTTTTCATGCAACCCCTCCCACACAGCGGAGTAGCAAGGTAAATATTTTTTGTTCATTGGGACCTCCGCAAAGTAACGACAGATTCATTAAAATAGAAAACGTGAAGTCAAGAAAGTTATTACCATGAACACATTTACTTCATCCTTTATTACTAGGAAACCTCATTTTTTTATGCATTCTACTTTTTAGAGCATACATCATCGAAGACGGCATCAACGATGCAATAAACGAAATAATACCAGGGAGCCTTTTGAACAAATAAAGACATTGGTTCTGACTCATTTGGAAATTGAAAGCATTGAAAGCTCATTTAGTAATGCATTACATAAAGATAGTAGACGTGAATTGATTTTATAAGCCCTTTATTTATTCCATCATATAAAACCGTTATTTATTTCCTTCTAGGATACAGACGAATCCCGTCCGCAGGTGGTGGCGGCTCGAGGAGACAGCATTATTGCCGTCGCCAACCCGGCGTTGCAGCCGCCGCCGCCGCCGCATCCCGCGAGGAACCACTCCAACTGATACCAGGCGAAGCTGAAGACAAAGCAACAAGAGCTCATGACCAACATATCCGTGGATAACTGATACCAGACGAGACTGAAGACAAAGCCACAAGAGCTTAGGATCACATCACATATCCGCGAATAACTCAGTAGACCTAAGTCTACTACAAACACCATTACCACCTAATATTTAAAAAGAGCGAATAGTATCATCATATGAGGATGATATGATAATTATATAGTACACCATACTCGTATCTCGTTCATTTCGGTGTGCTAAGGGGAAGCCTTTGTTCAACAGTGGACGTCTTCAGATGATGATAACACCGTACTCGGCCAGGAACTACTAACTGATGTTAACTAATAAGAAGAACCAACTAAAACAGTTGAAGATAATCATAATCACATCAGATCATAGTTGTGAAGGTCTTGTGGTTGTGGTTGCTCCAAATAAAAGACTGCTGGTCGACTCCATTCATTGCCTGTTTAAGACACGTCAGCTTACAATGGCGGGCGAAAGACTAGTTACTGACACTACGGGCTGCACAGCTGAAGTGTGTTAGCCATATTGCAAGCTAAGTAATCCTGTGCCGATACATGGCCATTGGTTACGAATCGACTAAGAACCACTCCAACTGAAGATCGTATAACGTCTGAGGATAATGTACCGACTTAGACATATTCCTGCAAGTCTAGAGACAAACGATCTGACTCAGTTAGCTCCATAGGGGTAGTCTTATGCCAGGAATAAGCATTCAGGCAGTCAAAGCCACATCAACCCTGAAAATAACGCAATTGTTGCTGATCAAGACGAATCAATTAAAGTGTCTCTAATCTCCTAACTCTACCCTATGACCTCATATGACCTATAATGCTTCCAAATGTTAAAGGTAAAGACAACATCTGGGACAATGGATGAGAATCCTCTAGTTCTTCTGAACTCCTTAACCAAGAAAAGTAATAAGTGTTGAGCTGACTGCCAACCTTTACTAATAGGCACCATGAGAAGAAGACTAGCAACATGGAAGAATACTGTTGGTTACTTATTTAGCAACCTATAGCTATGGCCAAGTAGGTACAGTAGGTACCCGGCCATAGATTGCACTTCGGTCTTTGGAAAGAGACATTGGCGACACGTATGTTAGAGCGAGACAGCGCTCTACGAAGCCGAAATCAGCCGAGAAGACCGATGTGCAATCTTTCTGGCCGGCTACTGTATAAGGTTCGCCAAAACAATACCAAGTAATAAAATAAATTGGTGAGACGTCACATGAAATCAGTGGTGAATATAAAGAAATATTTAACTGAAATAAACAATAGACAACAGACTAGACTGATTGTATTTTGTCTTGTTTATTTTGCACAATAAAGAGTTTATATACATACATACTAGAGTAGGCAGTGACCAATAAGAAGTGACATCAGTGTAAGACGTAGCTTTCAATTTGCCCATAGTAAAAATGACGCCTTGCCTGGGACGCCCTAGCTACGTCGTCAGCTAAGTATCTTCAATCAGACATTATCAAAGCGTTGCCAAGGACGACTCATTTCTTTCTACATGCTCTTTCAGACTTTTTCTGGAGTACTGCAGCAAGCTCCGTCGACTGAACTAAAAACTGTCAAAGCGGCGGCTAATGAAATGAATTACATTACGGCTAGCCGTGTTGAAGAACATAGGTATGGCGCCATATACATTCCGGCTAATCGTTGAACCGCCGCATTGCAAAACGACCTTAACGGCTAGACATTTTGTAATATGGCGGATTACTACGCCATGGCGTCCCAGTGGGGCAGGGCTCTAAGTGGCAGTGGGTGGCAGAGCTCGTAGAAACTTGAAGCAAGTTGTAATTTTACCATGTTTTGAACCCTACACAAAGTGTACAACTAACATTCCACCAAAAAGATAATTTAAAATGTAAATATAGGTGTAAGATGTGTACGTAACGAAATACATAAAGTTTGAAATGTATAATGGGTTAAATACATAATGTGTGTAGTTCAAAATCTTTGATGCCTTTTTCGGGAACTATTACCTAGATAAACTTTTTTGATCGAGTAATATAGATTGGTTTAGATTAGGTTATTTAATAACAATCTTGCTAAGTTGCATTTCCTAGATACATACATAAATCACGTCTTTATCCCTTACGGGGAAGACCGAGCCTATGGTAGCAAGACCTAAAGGCCACATTTAGTATGATTATGGGCGTATAGGTGGAAAGGGAAATCAAAATAGTGATGGGTTGCTAGCAACATCGCCTATGAATAAAGTAATAAGAATAATAATAGTAAGATAATGCATTATGCATTTTGAACCGTTATGTATTTTGATACGTACGCATGTTAGATAATTTATAATGAGCAAAGCCATAATATGCCTTTTAGTGTTAAAATGCGAGGCCGCTTACACATGACGTTGGTCGTGAAGTATTACAGTGCCATCCAGTCCAGTGGCGTAACTCTAGGGAGGCGGAGGTGGCAAAATGCCACGAACCCCTAGCTCTACGGGGCCCCGAACTGGCTTGGTTTAGAGCACAGAAGCGACGCTGATGCACTTCTTTATATTGAGGATGGAGCCCCATCTGACGAATTTGCCGCGGGCCCCAGACGTTATAGTTACGCCATTGGTGCCTGCAGGCTTTACCTACAATGCTTTTTTGTTCTGAATGAATTAGACAGTCGCCGTGTTCTGGTTCTGAATAAACATGAATGAAAAATAACGTTGTTAAGATCGAGAGCTAGCGCAACAGTTGCATCGCTCTGTCTGACCATACTCGCTCTCATCCCCAATAATTTACGTTTTCATTCATGTTTATTCGAAACACGGCAACTGTAACATATTAAGAAACTAGAAGCACTGTACCTTACTTTGCTCTGCGAGATAATGTATCAAATACAGTAATTAGGGGGACTACTTAAATCTAAATCTAAAAATGTTTTTTTTTTTATTTCTAAACGACGTTGAAAATTAGAACACAGAAAAATCCGACTAGTAAAGCTATGACCGGTTCGAATTCCGTGACGCGTGCTAGACCCCTACACCACATAGCAGTTGGGTAAGCCTTCGAATTATCCTATCTGTTACTAGCTGTCACGTGACCTTGTTACTATGCGAATTCAAATTCGTAGGGGTATAGCACGCGTCACAGAATAACGAATCCGGTTTCGATTCCCGGCCATGCACTTTTCGGATTTTTCTGTGTTCTCATTTTCAGCCTCGTTTGGAAATTTAATTTTTAACGATAAAACCGTAAAAGTAAACATAAAAAATCAATAAGTAAAAATACTTGATTCATTTGAATTTTCTGTTATTTAAATAGTTACGTTTCTTTCATGCCACACAACTAGCGGAGGGCTGTGTCGCGCGCGAGATAGGCTCCCCGTCTCTTTCTTACTGTTCGTTCTAGAAAGAGAGGTAGTCTATCTCGCGCGCACTCAAGCTGCGTGTGCGCATGACAGGGGACTACACCAGAACAAACAATATCCGGTTTCTCCTTTAGCATTTTAATAGCATTATCTTGTAGATATGTTAATGATACAATCAGAGGCTGTAAATCTAGACAGTCTCGGTTAATAAATAACGACAGCAAAAGATAAATGGAAAATTTATACAAATTAACTGTAATTGAATGTCCGAACTGATGATGATTTGTTTACTTGATAATACGACAAAGAGGGTCATTTAAAGTTATTGCTGTTCTAAAATTATTTACTTCGTTTAGCGGGTGACCTAATGGCAAGCCATCTGCTCATGGACATCCGAAACATCGAAGCTTTGCAGACGCGTTGCTAGCGTAGAAAGCTGAGATAGAATACACTGTGTGCCAGTAATTGTTACCGGATGTCTTATGCTTCACACAGATGGTGGTAGCCATCCAGAAATACCTAGTAACCCTACCACCGCATAAGATCAGAAAATTAGAGTTAGGGCTAGGAATCGAACCCAGAGCCATTATCATTCCATGATGCGTGGAACACCTTTGTATCACCATCAATTCCTCAAAACTATTTTTATTTCAAATAACTTTGCTACTATTCGTCGTCAAGCGCCATCTATGTGAAATTGCATGTATATACGACAAATCACGTTCGTAAAAACATTATTCAGCTCACCCAGAAATAGAGATGGCGCTGTTTTCTGTCTACTCCTTGACTGCTTTGTGTGTAAGCGGTCTTAAACAACCGTATTTGTTTACTTTATTATTCCCATGGTTGATAATAAAGTAAATATACTCTGTAGTCGTACCTGTACATATAGATATTTACCGTTTAAGCATAAATAAGTGTATAATTATTGACATTGCGAGCCATAATGTATTTACTTAGGGTACATAAGGAATTTATATAATACATAATGTTTATACCAAATTCTTTTGCTTTATTATTTTCTCTTCTTCATTATTTTGTAGTTTAAAATATGGTACAAAAATTAAGAAACAAACTGTCAAGAAAAGATAAGACATACCTATGTACAAAAGCGAACTTATCCCTATAAAGGAACTCTTCCAGTCTATAAATTACTTAGTTGTACAATTTTTCTACGTAAGTATACCTATGTCGCACGCAGGCCTCCTCTCAGAATGAGAGGACTTGGACTATAATTCCAACGCGGGCCCAAACATACCTATGTAACTACACAACAACGATGATACAAATACACAAGATGATGTTCACATAAAATGTTATTCCCCACAAAATGATCGTATACCTAAAACATATAATTGCATCTCAAGGCATTTGCGACAAGATAAATGAAGTCATAAGTCATTATTTTAATATGATAAGTACCATTATCTAATTTGCTTTTACAAGTTGTTAAGTATTCCAATTAACTATATATAGTCAACGTTTGTATGGAATCGTGAAGAAATATTACGTCATCCACGAGGTCTCTCAAAACTGACAGTGACAATTCTATTTACATTACAAACTCAACGAGAATCTACGCCCGTTGGCTCATATTGACCACGCATTACATTTCGAATTGTCACTTGTCACTGACAATTGTCAAATTGGTGAAATAGGAGCTAGGTGGTTGGATTAGTTCGAGTAAACACCCCTACAAAGAATTTCCGTTTAAATTCTTGATTCAATGGCTATCGCGTGTGAATTTGCCACAAAAGGCGCTAGCGTCGCGTGAGGCATAAACTAAAGATAAACAATACAAAAAAAAAAACAATTAATATGGTGCTGTTCAACGTCAAAAACGTTGCAGCTCAGCATAATGCTGCGACGGCAGTCGCACCGCTGGTTTTCTGCCGCAACACTTTTGAGTGACGATGACGACGGAAAATCTACTATTAACTTACTTAAAAACAATGAGACATCGTTTCTTATCTGTGGTCTGACACAAGGATCTGTGGTGGACAAAATTTGAATAACCAAATGAAGTATTGGCTTAAAGGACTTGCATCCAGGCCATAATGTTAACAAAAAAAAATACGGTCCTTTTAGAGGGGCAGCTTTCTCGGGTCTAAATATTTGGCTAAACGAATGTTTTTGAGTTACAAATAGCATAAAATGATGATATTGAAACCAAGACGCGAATGACGTCAATAGTGGGTAATAATGTGTGGTAAATTATTAAATATTAGAAACTATAAAAAATTGCATTAGCATTCTTGAACGATTTCAAAGAATCAATTTTATTAGAACTGGTTGCAAATAAAATAAAACAAAATTGTTGAGAAAGACTAAGCTGTGTAGTAGATAGATCACCATCAGCCTAAAGACGTCCACTGTTGAACAAATACCTCCCTTAGCACACCATCATGAACGACAACTCGCCACCTGCATCCACCGGTTTCCCGCAACTTTCACGATGTCGTCGGTCCACCTAGCAGGAGGCCTGCCAACATCGCGTCTTCCGGTTCATGGCCGCCACTCGAGCACCTCTCACCCCCAGATAGGTAGATAGATAGATAAAAACTTTAATCACCACAGCACATAATGGTACCTACATACCCTAAGATAACAATAAAAAAAGAATTAAGACTTAACTTAGTACTTGCATAAATTTTAAGCTATGGCCTCGAAAAGGATGATGGTTTCACCAACGCGACAACTGTCAGTGACAAGTGACAATTCGAAATGCAATACGTAGTCAATACGAAGCCAACCGGCGTAGATCCTTGGCGAGTTGGTAATGTAAATAGAATTGTCAATTGTCACTGACAATTGTCGCATTTGTAAAATAGGGGCCTGAGTTTTCGGAATTTGAGTGAAAGTGAGTATTGTAATACGTATTTATTACTCTTTCACGCCAGAACGGCTGAACATTGTTGCAATTTGGAACATAGATTATAGTCTGGAATATAACATATAGGGTACTTTTTATCCCGGAAAATTGCGTTGTTCTTGCGGGATAGCGATAAACGAATTCTTCGCAAATGAAGTCGCGAGCAACAGCTAATCATTACATAGTATAAAACAAAGTCACTTTCCGCTGTCTGTCTGTCTTTTTTTTTCGCCGCACACGTATTTCAGAAAGGCGTTAGGATGGCTTGAGAGCGGTAGATGAGTTCAGAAAAGGTCACTTGACTACGTAGTATAAAACAAAGTCGCTTTCCGCTGTCTGTTCCTATGCATGCTTAGATCCAGTGGCGTAACTATAACGTTTGGGGCCCGCGGCAAATTCGTCAGATGGGGCTCCTTCCTCCATATAAAGAAGTGCATTAGCGTCCCTTCTGTGCCAAACCAAGCCAGTTCGGGGCCCCGTAGAGCTAGGGGCCCGTGGCATTTTGCCAACCTGCCACCCTATAGTTACGCCACTACTGCTTAGATCTTTAAACCTACGCAACGGACTTTGATGCGGTTTTTTTTTTATTATTATTATTACGAACTGACCAGTGATTGACCTCTATCTCACTTGGTGGAAGGCAGATGAGGCCAAAGGTGTAACTCACTGGTTCAGTAATAGCCTATTCACTCTAGCCTTGAAGAGCCCTAGGTTGTATCTGTCCGGAAATACATACGATGGGAGCGAATTCCATTCCCTAGCAGTTCGCATTAGGAAGGACGAAGCAAACCGCCTCGTGCGGGCCAATGGTATGTTGACAACAATTGGGTGAAAACGCTCCCCCCGCCTGGAAGTCCGTTGGCGAAACGGAGATGGAACTATAAGGTCGTGCAATGCCTGCGCACACTCACCAAAATGTATCCGATAAAAAACAGACAGACATGCAACTCTTCGACGGTGTTCGAGACTCTGCAGCCTGTTCTCGATTAACGAGGCATCACCAATGAGCCTACGGGCTCGCCGCTCTACCGAGTCCATTATTTAAAGAATTAGTATTTGATAGAATGATTCAAGAAAAAGGTTTATATTTGTATAGTCGGAGATGGAACAGTTTATGGTGTGTTTGTGGAGTTCCTAACGGCTCTGGGCTCCCGTGTAAACTACAGCTAGTCAAGTCAATGCTAGACGTTCCGATTAGTATTCACAAGGTAAGGCAGTGACACAGTTTCATTTGTAAGCAGTCGACGTCCGAATCGTAAGCAAGTGATTGATAACTACGGGACGATCAATAAGATCATCCTTGAAAATAAGGATGACAATCTGCGCCTGCGCTCGGCGCTAAAGATACAAACATAAATCACGTCTTTATCCCTTACGGGGTTGACAGAGCCTAAGTTAAGTATCAATCAAAAGGGGAATCAACATAGTGATGGGTAGCCGCATTGCCTATGACATGATTCCAAGTTTTAATGCTGGTCATTTCCAACGGTTTCTTCAACGGTTCTTTCAACAAAAAATATTTACTTTGCTACTCCGCTACTCAACTCAGCTTGAGCAGGTAGCGGAGTAGCAAGGTAAATATTTTGGACCTCCGCAAAGTAACGCCTGATTCAATATAACGCATTTTAGAGCTCTAATGATAATGTGCGTAGATAAAGCTTTTAATTACGTTGTTACCTTCAAAAAGTCCACCGGACTTAGCAGAAATATTCACGCGTGATTCGTTCAGAAACAATCCGTTGACAGCGGGTGTCCTCGCGCCATTCTTCTTAAAGATGGCGGCGTACGGAGAATTGGCGCGGAAATGCCGTTCGAGTAAGCGATTCGATCAAGGTTTTACGATCATTTCGTGTGACGTGTGACTCGAGTTTTAGTAAACAAAATAATTTCTAATATGTCATCATCAGCCAGAAGACGTCCACTTTAGCTCTTATAGCCTGAAACACAGGATTTCCTAGTTCAGGCATATGAGTTGTTAACTTAGATTTATAAGGAAACTTTGTTGTTAGTTATAATTTTTGTAAAACATTTATGAATAAATTATCTTTTAGTTTTTTTTCTTTTACTGTTGAACAAAGGCCTACCACTTAGCACACCATGAACGACAACTCGCCACCAGCATCCATCGGGTTCTCGCAACTTTCACGATGTCGCCAGTCCACCTAGTGGGAGGCCTGGCCCCTGTTTCACTAAAGCGACAATTCTCTTTACATTACAAAGTCAAAGAGAATCTACGCCGGTTGGCTTCATACTGACCATGCATTGCCATATTTATTTAATAGGATACAGAATTAAAACAAATTAAACTATTAAATTAAAAACGAATCTTAAAATAAAATAATTAAAAAAGGAAGGCCCCCGTGGCATAGTACCACAGACGCTGGCAGCATTCCCCCTTTGGACAGCGATACTAATACGCCGTCCAAGGAAGCTGCCAGCTCTGCTGTCGCCCGCAACGTCTATTAGCCTCTTCGAAATATCTTTGCAATTGGTGAAATGCGTCTTCCAGTCCGTGGTCGCCACTCGAGAACTTTCTCCTCCAACGGTTGTAATATGTAAGTGTTTGACTTCACATGAAATGTTTATTTCATAATTTGGTTTTATTTTTCTCTTCGACATTGGAGACATCTCCAATTAATTTATTTGACGGTGGAGGCGTTTTACACCTCCACTGAACTTAAATTACTTTTATTGTTTTTTTTTTCTCTTTCTTTCTTTGCATACTTTGTTTTGCTTTAGACTAATTATAATTAATTTAAAGCTCGAGGACCTTACACCTCCCTTTTATAAAAGTAGAATTTAAGTACACCTATTGTAGTTAGTAGCTTAATATATATAATATATTTTATTAAAAAAAAATGGCTTTCTTGTGGCGCATTCTTCTTGGATGCGATGGTTAAAAGTTCGACGTCAATGTCTGTGTGTGTGAGTCTGTCTATGCCGTCTATGGCATCGTAGCTCTCAACTCAAACGGGTGGACCGATTTCGATGCGGTTTTTTTCATTCAAAAGCCAGTTTCCTTGCCGTGTTTGGTAAAAGTCAGTCCAGCAGTTTAAAGAGTATTCAGCTCTTTTCCATAATGTTCTTTGTCATAAAATCGCTTTTTTTAATTTATTAATGACATATTATTAACTAGGTGTCATGTAAACTACACGCTATCTGGTTGTTTCTTAAAATAAACAGTGTCACCAGTTTTGAGGGAAGACATGATCTTAGCATGCTGATTATAATAAACCTGTGAACTTTGCCTTTGTGTTTCAATTTGTTCCTTTATTAATTTGTAATTGCAAACTTTAGGCTTCAGTATGTTGTCTAGTACAGGAAGTTTGGTTCTTAACGACCTAGACATAAGAAGTTGGGACGGAGAGCACATATTATCCTTTGGGGTGTTTCGATATAGTAATAAAGCTAGATAGGGATCAGTGCCCTCAGCTTGGCACTTTTTAAGAATGTTTTTTATACTTGCTATGGCTCTTTCTGCCATACCGTTAGACCGACTTAGGTAGGGGCTAGAGGTAATGTGATCTATTTGCCAGCTTGAAGTGAATTCTACAAATTCTTTTGAATTAAATGGAGGCCCGTTATCAGAGATCATTGTTTTAGGTATGCCATGCCTTGCAAATATTGATTTTAAGTGGTGTATGACAGTAGTGCTTGTATGGCCACCTTTTAGTAATGCAATTTCTACATATTTGGAAAAGTAGTCCACTACTAAGAGGTATTTTTGGGAATTAAAGTCGAAGAGGTCAATGCCTACTTTGTTCCATGGAAGCAATTTGAAGTCATGTGACTGAAGTGGCTCTTTGGAATTGCTACGTCTGTAGGTAAGGCAAATGTGGCATAAGTTCACATATTTATCTATGTCAGCATACATATGTGGCCAATAAACTGAATTTTTAGCTAACCTTTGACAGCTTTGTATGCCCTGATGTCCTTCATGTAATAGTTTTAGCATGTCATTTCTTAAATTTTTTGGGATAATAATGCTATTATTTTTTAACACTATGCCATTCATGATATGTATGTCAGTTTTTAATGCAAAATATGGTTTTATGCTATCTGGCAACGCTCTTTTGTGTTCAGGCCAGCCTGCATTGCAGTAGTTTATCAATAGAGACAATTCAGGATCTTGTGCAGTTTGGTCCTGAATTTCTTTGAGTTTAGCATCACTTACAGACAAAGACCTCATGATAAGATTTATATGCAAATCTATGTCAGCATCCAGATCTGTTAAAATTTGTTCTGGTAAAGCAGACCTCGACAAAGTGTCTGCTACATATAAATATTTGCCAGGCTTGTATATCACATTCAGGTTGTATGGCTGTAACCTAAGCATTATCCTTTGCAATCGTGGAGGTATATTATAGATAGGTTTGTTAAATAATGACACTATTGGCTTGTGATCAGTTTCTACAGTAGTGTGACGGCCATAGACATATTGGTGAAACTTGGTAACTCCAAATAGGATTGCTAGAAGCTCCTTTTCTATCTGGGAGTAGGACTGTTGACATTGGCTAAGAGATGCTGATGCATATGCTATAGGATTCTTGTTATGGCTGATCACAGCGCCCATGGCATCCTTGGATGAGTCAACTGACAAGATGATTTCTTTTGAATGATCATAGTAGATTAGAACAGGGGCTTTAGTTATTGCTTCTTTTAAATTGTCAAATTCTGTCTGGTGTTCGTCTGTCCAAGTCCATGAATTGTTTTTCGATAGCAAAGTCCTCAGTTGGCTGGTTTTTTGTGACAAGTTTTCAACATATGAACCTAGGTAATTAACCATGCCAAGAAACCGCTGCAATTCTGTTACATTTGTGGGAGGACACATGTTTTTAATAGCCTTAACCTTGTCGCTGTCTACTTTGACGCCATCACTACTGAATACATGACCCAAGTATTTAACCTCACTTTTGCATATATTAGACTTGTCTTTGTTGAATTTAAGGTTGATTTTCCTAGCTCTTTCTAAAACTTGTTCTAGTCTTAAATCATGTTCTTGTTTTGTACGGCCATGGATTAACAAGTCATCCATCATTACTTCAACTCCCTCAATATCACTGAATCTTTTTTTTATTTCTGAGTGAAATATTTCTGGTGCTGCATTTATGCCAAATGGCAATCTAAGGAACCTGTACCGACCTTGTGGTGTTATGAAAGTACATAATTTAGAGGATGCCTCATTAAGTTTCAGCATCCAGAAACCCTTGTTGGCGTCTAGAGTTGAAAAATATTGCGACCCAGCTAGACTAGACTTAATTTCATCAATTGTGGGGAATTGGTAATGAGGTCTCATTATCGCTTTATTTAACTTTCTAGGGTCTATACAAAGTCTCAGTTTGCCATCTTTCTTAGAGGTGAGGACAATTGAACTAACCCATTCAGTCGGTTCATCTACCTTTTTTATTATACCATCTTTCTCAAGTAATTGAAGTTCTTTTTTTAGCTCATCTTGCAAGGAGAAGGGAATTCTGCGGCATGCATCAATAGTTGGGACTGCATCAGGTTTTACAGTTAAGTTACATTCAAAATTATTTATACACCCTATTCCCTGGAAGAGGTCCTGATTATTCAAGATAAGATCTTTTTGATTATGTGACTCATTAAGTTGAATATTTTGCACTCTTTTGACTAAATCTAAATCATCACAGCTTTTACGACCAATAATATTCTTACATGGCAAATCCATGACATGAAAATTCATGTTATAGACTTTATAATTATGTATGATTTCCAATCGACATTGTCCCACACTAGGTAGTACTTCTCCACTGAATGTAGAGAGCCGGTGTGCACTTTTAACAAGACACTCTAAAGGGATTTGTAGGTTGTTATATGTTGCTAATGATATTATGTTAGTGTCAGCTCCTGTATCTAAGAGAAAATCTACTTTTTTATTTTTTATTGTCAGCTGTGTCTGATAAGGGTTGACTGAGATCTGATTTGTAGAATACAAAGTGCCAAGAAAATATTCTTTAGTATTGTTATTGTCTACAAATTCTTCATCAATTTGACTTACATTCTTATAAATGAAATTATTCCTGCACACCTTTGCGAAATGATTTCTTTTGTTGCAGTTGCTGCAAATCGCCCCAATGGCTGGGCAACGTACCCGGTGTATTTCACCACAGCGTGGACATGTTTTCTGCTGCTGACGTGAAGAGCTCCCTTGCTGACGTGTTGTTGATTGTTGTCTGTATCTGGGCTGGTTAGTTTGGCTGATGGGAGGAGAGCTTCGGCTGTGTTTATTGTTTATGTAATTAACCTCTGCTTCATGCTGTGTGTTCATTATTTGAGAGTCTACCTTGGTGTTTCTTATTGTTTTGGCCAGGTTTAGTGTGTCTTCAAAAGTCTCCGGTTTCTCTATTAAGATTCTTTCTTTGATGTATTGTGCTTCCGTGTTGAGGTTCCATGAGAAGATATCTTTGAGTAAGTCGTCTTCTAGCTTTCCGAAGTTGCACTGCATGGCAATATTCTTCAGGTCTGTGGCGTACTTTTCGATAGTCTCCTCATTTCCCTGTTTTCGGTTGAATAATTTGTGCCTTTCCATTGATATGTTTGCCTTGGGAAGAAAGTAGTCTTGGAATCTAGTCATGAGTTGAATATATGTGATTGTGTCCATATCGGCTTCGAAAGAATTGAAGATGTTAAGGCCTTCGGTACCCACATTATTTAATACAATGGCGACTTTTCTTTTGTCACTGTGGCCTTCCAAGTCATTAGCCCGCATATAGATCTTTATGGCGGTGCTGAAGTTTTTCCATTCTACAGCCATATTAGGCGAGAGGAAATTTAGTTTAGGAGGCATTCCTGCCATCCCTGCGACGGAGAACGTTGGTGTTGGTGCGGCTTGTGGCTGTTCGGTAACGTTATCCGGTACCTCAATGTCCGGCATGTTTTTTTTTCTGAATTTGAATTGAATCAGTGTTTTACTTACACTCTCTGTAGTTCTTTTTCTTCTGACACCATGTTGGATGGTCGAAGGTCTTCACGCAGCAGGAGTTATTATTTAAAATAAAACCAGTGGATGGATGTCGTAGCTGATCTCTATATTAATGTGAATTGCAATGGCGCGTTGGCGCGAACCACAGACTGTACACACTAGACAGATAGCGTGTAGTTTACATGACACTAGGTACTCGTATAATGCGTGGGGGGCATTGTAAATTTTTAATTTAAAGTTATTAAACATCAGAAACAGGCTGGTCGAAGTCACAGCTGACCGAAAAACTAGAAAATTAGGATATTAACTTAAAAACAAAAAGGACACTGCTTCGTTGGTTTTGGTTTTTTGTGCACAATTTTCTTAGAACTTCATGACTAATTTCTAAAGTAAACTGAGACAGTAAGAGTACTTCTATCTCTCTCGACACGTATATGAAGACTTATTTTCTACGAGCCGGATTTGTTTGAAAACACCAAAGAACTTTTCACTGGAGATGGTAAAACGAGCTCTCCCTGCTACCAAAAACTTGTCCTTAACAATTTTAGATAAATATGATCATCATCATCATCATCTCCATCCTATATTCGTCCCACTACTGGGTTCAGGCATCCTCTCAGCACGAGAGGGCTTGGGCTGTTCCCAATTTTAGATATGAGAGTTGAATTTTGATGCATAAGTAACCTCGACCCTGAACTTAACGGTAAGAAATACCATTTCGAGTTTTTTTGGTTCGTTCCATCAATTAACCGGTTTATTATCGAACGAAATAAATTAACGACGTTGGAACGATATCAACAGGAACGTCAATAACGGTTCCGGACCCTGAAATGTCGTAGCGGTAACTCCTGTAGTGTTTTGTGGAAAACATTGACTACCGGTATACGAGGGCGACACTGAAAGTTTTTAGAACTGGCCTCTTGTAAACAATATAATAAAAAAGTAAGTTTAAATTTTGAAAATGGAACTCTTTACCAATATTATTGAGTATATATTTCTTTCATTTGTCATTTGTTTTATGATTTGGCGGCAAATTGAAAATTGTCTGTGTCACGTCAACATGAATGTAACGCGAGAAAATTTTTGTGCAATGATTTTTTATGACTTTCGATGTCATTTAAGTCAACAAGAAAGCTATGATAGACTTCGATTGGCCTTTCATGATGAAGCCCCATCTCGTGCGACTATTTACAACTGGTTTAGTGAGTTTAAACGTGGTCGCACTAATCTCACCGATGATCTGCGTGAGGGACGGCCTTCTACGGCGACGACTGAAAATAACATCAGTGTTGTGCGGCGTATGATAGAGACTGACAAAAGAGTGACGTATCAGCAGATTCGGACAAGCTTAGGCATCGGTATGAGTCAAGTGCATAAAATCCTCCATGAACATTTAGCGGTCAGGAAGCTTTGCGCCCGATGGATACCTCATAATTTGACCGAGGCCCAAAAACTCCGTCGGGTTGATTGGTGCCGTGAAATGATTCAAAGATT
The DNA here is from genome assembly GCA_949127965.1 of Pandemis corylana. Classification (NCBI taxonomy): domain Eukaryota; kingdom Metazoa; phylum Arthropoda; class Insecta; order Lepidoptera; family Tortricidae; genus Pandemis; species Pandemis corylana. The sequence goes on along the minus strand of OX421869.1, from coordinate 12,278,396 downwards.
TAACGGAGGTGACTCAAATGCTGTGTTCGACATACTTACGGGTGATGAAAGCTGGATTTACTGTTATGATCCAGAAACCAAGAGACAGTCTGCTCAATGGGTGTTTCCTTTCGAGGAGTTGCCAACTAAAGTGAAGAGAGGTCGAAGCGTGGGAAAAAAGATGGTAGCCTCGTTCTTCGGGAAGACAGGTCACTATGCGACAATTGTTTTAGAGGATCAAAAAACAGTTACTGCCGAGTAGTACAGTAACAATTGTTTGCCACTTGTATTGGAAAAAGTTCGGGAGAAACGACCTCGAAATACGATCCTTCTTCACCACGACAACGCCTCGTCGCACACCGCCAGGCGAACGATCGACTATTTAATGACGCCAGACGTGGAATTACTGGGTCACCCGCCGTATAGCCCCAACCTCGCACCTTGCGATTTTTATTTATTCCCGAAAATAAAAGAAAAACTTCGAGGAAAACTTTTTATGAACACCGAGGAAGCAGTGGGTGCGTTTCAAAAGGCCGTCGAAGAGACCCCTAAGGACGAGTGGGCTAAGTGCTTTTCTCAGTGGTTCCATCGGATGCAGCGGTGTATTGATGTGAAGGACACTATTTTGAAAAGATATAATAAAACTAATAACTTGCTAGTTTGCTCAGTTTTTGATTTTCTAAGAACTTTCAGTTTGACCCTCGTATTGACTATTCAACGTTCGCGTAACTTGTGACTAAAAGATAATAAAGTTCCCTCGCGGTCGGCAATGTCAATAAAATAAATGTGAACTCGTCACAACCTAGAACAGTGTCCGTTTGATGAAATCATCGGTCGCAAAACAAGATCTTTCATTCTGGCCTGGGAGCAAAGAAAAAACATAGAATGTACCAATTGCTCTACCCGCGCAGATGGTAAAAGCCCATCAAGGAATGGGCGAAAATCATAGGAATCATGTTATAGGCGATGAGGCTAGCAACCCATCATTTTGGTTCCATTTTCCACCTATACGCCCACAATCTTGCTAAATGCAAGCCTGTAGGTACCTGTTACTGGTTCTGTCTACCCGTAAGGGATAAAGACGTGATTTGTGTATGTGTGTATGTAAAAGAACAAGATCAGCTTAGAGTCGAAAGTTTTTTGACATGATAACGTGTTATAAATCGATGAGCACCGGCTGCACGCACGAAAAAGTGTCACGTTATGCGTGACGTAGAGCTAGCAGTTTTCATCAATGTTTGTTTATGACAGTATTACGTAAAACTATGGTCCGTAAACTGACTTTTTGTAAAAAGACTGCCAAGATGGGAATATAGTGTAACGTATACATAATTAATTAAGGAAACATCTAAGAGACTGATCGACTGCAACGGAGACCAAAGAGCTGGCAGCTTCCTCGCACAGCGAATTAGTATTGCAGTCCAGCGGGGAGCTGCCAGCATCTTTGGCTCAATGCCGCGGGGGAGTGCGTTTTTAGATTTATTTTAGTTTTAGTTTAATTAATTTATCTTGTAATACATTTATATTTTTATTTTTAAATAATTACACATTAAGTTTATAAGTGTTTTGTAACTAATTTGTATGGGTACCATACTTTCTAGAATGTACAGGAGAGTTACCATGACGTCTTTCAATTCAATTCCGATTCAGTTTAGGTTCGCTCGCTGTCAGATCCATACTAAAAATGACAGCTAAAGCCTGAACTGAGTCGGAATTAAATCGCATTAAGACGTCATAGTACAGCCCCAGATTTTTTACAGCCCCTTTTTTAGTTTCATGTGAAGTCATTTTAACTTTTTTCACTAAGTTTTCCTCACAAACTGTTCTTCTTGGAACCTTACGATGCTAATTATATCCAGGGTTCATAAATCTAGGACATCGGTAAGTATGTACAGAGCTTTAGTCATAGCTATCAATCTTGTTAAGGAACGTGGGAAAGGAAAGGACTGACCTTCGCGTAATGCATTGGGGATTTCGTTGCACCATGTTGTGTAAAAAGAAATGCACTTTATGTACCTACGTCTTTGTATTAAATAAAGTTAGCAAAGCTTTATTGTTACAATTTTTTTTTTTAAGAAATGACATGTTTGTGGTTGTCTGGTAGAGATCGCTATTAAGCGATAAGACTTGAATTGTCTACTTTGTTCTTTGATTCTGTATTACTTTAAATTTATTTAAATTTCATATTTATTTGACTATATACATTATACACAAACACTAATCCTAAAAACCACATATATATGCTAAAAATAACTATAAAAACCTATATTTACAAATAAGAAAAGTTACAAAAAGAAAACCCCGTCTAATTCTGTAATTGTACTGATTTGTGGTGTTCAATAAAGAGTATTTGTATTGTATTGTATTGTATGTTTTGGCCACACTGACCACGATATGGATATTTTTACAAGTAGGTACGATGAGCAAGGCAAACGAGTAAGCGGGTCACCCTGAGGGGAGATAAGTGAGCATTACGACGAATATATATGAAGCTACTTTACCTAATAATCGAGCAACCTTCGACAAGATTCTATCTAAGTATCAAATAGGTCGGAAAATATTACATAGGTCCTAAATACAAATAGATAATATTATGTATATTGTGTTATACTCATTATAATTTTGTAATATTGCCTAATACAAAATAACAGTCAAATTACTGATTTCAAAGATAACCCAGTTTTTAACAAAAGGCATTGTATTTGAGCCCATCATTGGGCAGTCGTATTCGACCCGTGTAACGATTTGGAAGCTATACTTACCTCGCAAAAATAACTAAAAATTATATTTACTTAAGTCTGTTTGATTTTAAAATAATCCATTACTATAGCCAACTAAACTATAAACAGTGTATATACGAGTAGGTACACCGAAAACAAGGTATACGAAGTCGAACTTTCGAAATTCAAAGTAATAATTTTGCTAAATCAAATAATCGTCAATTCAAACCTGGTAAGGACCAGTAGGCTTATTACCTAAGTCTCTCGCAATCGCCATCGTGTACATTTTAACAGTTCTTGTATGAATGTGACAGCTAGCTGATTCCGATGCCAATTGTCAGCCCATACATGAACTGTCAAAATGAACACGATGGCGATTGCGAGCGAGTTAGATAATAAGCCTACAGATTAGGGTTTGTACCAGAAATAGCCGAAAAAGACAAGAAATTTAGAATAATAAAAATGACAATAAGTGGCGACACAGTCTGTAGTGTGATCCAAGCTTTTCCAGTCCTTTTAATCTTGGCGCAAAACGCCAATCGATGTGTGAAAACGCCTCTGATCTACAAACCTCCAAGCCCCACCCACTCACCAGAATACTACGAAGCCCTGGACGCCCTATTCCACAGCATATACGGCCATAATGACCACGAAGACCACGGCGGTGACCACAGCCATGGCTGTGACGATCATCATGGCTACGAGTACCACGGCAACTACGGCTCCGGGAAGAAATCTGACCAGAAATACTACTACAATCACAAACCGTGCCATCACAAGCCACATGGCCATGGTTATGGACAGAGTGGACACGGTAGCCACGGCTATGGTCACACTGTTCACAAATATGGACACTCCGGTCACGGTTATGGACAATCTGGTCACGGCTATGGATACCCTGTGTATGTGTACAAAAAGGTGACCAACAAAGCTGGGCATGGTCATGGTGCGACGACGGGACATGGCCCGCAAATACGCAATATCAAGCACAAGTATAAAGTGGTGGTGAAAGGGAATAAAGGAATAAGGCATAAGTCTGCTTCTATCAAATTGGAAGGTAAGTGGTTAATTTAGAGCGCTGGACAGTTTTGTGGTTAAAGAAGGTGGCTACGGAGCTTGAGATCCCGTAGGCTTATTACCTAACTCGCTCGCAATCGCCATCGTGTTTTGACAGTTCTAGTATGAATGTGACAGCTAGCTGATTCCGATGCCAATTGTCAGCCCATACATGAAATGTCAAAATGAACACGATGGCGATTGCGAGCGCGTTATAAAGCCTACAGGGTTCGGTCGACAGATATTATGTTATGTACGAAAAATATGAATCTTTGCTGATATTTATATGTTTAGTAAACAAGTTTTAGTAATCTAAGTATAAAAAGAAGCTTTGTCCGTTAACTAGTACAGTACAGTCAAGGTCAAAAATATGGAACCGCGCAAAGTTGCAAACATTATGTATATACCAGTGGCGTGGCGTCCATAGAATTCGATTCCCACCGGCTTGCCTATTTTAAGGCAGTTGGGCACTTCATTGTGCAGAATTAGAGGAAAAGGATAGTTAAATTCCCTTCGCCTAGCCTTCTGATATACTCGACGCCTCGCCACTGATACCTACCTGACCTATATCAACTTTATCGCCACAAATAATAGGGTATGTGTATGGGTAGGGTGTTAGGAATCATGCTATAGGCGATGCGGCTAGCAACCCATCACTATTACTTTGATTCCCTTTTCACCTACATGCCCACAGTCATGCTAAACGCGGCCTTCAGGTCTTTCTTTGTTACTGTAGGCTCTGTCTACCCCATAAGGTATAAAGTACTTGATTTATGTATGTGTACATATTTTGACACTTTGTGGTGAACATACATATTGGTGACCTTGATTGTACCCATTTTTATTTGGAATTGGGTCAATTGGCCTTTGACATTTATTTATTTATCTACCCACTTAAAGTTAAACATAACCTTCCTACTCACGCAGTCGAGTTTTAAAAGCCGAGCATCAGCTCGACATGTTTCGGACCAGTTCGTAGTCCTTCCTCTTGGCGCGCAGTGTTTCTCTGCCGGAGCGAGCGCTCCAAGAGGAAGGACTACGAACTAGTACGAAACATGTCGAGCGTCACTCGACTGTTATACGTGAGTTATCTATACAATTGGAACCTCTTCAAAAAACTTTACTTATCCAATGCGTCCTTAAACTTAAAAATCCCGGCCAGTGCGCGAGGTTATCAAGTTAAGTTATTATTACCAACAACATAAACAGATATTAACTATATTATCACTATTTTACTCCATAATATAATAAGGAATAGTGTGACAAGGGAACGAAAATTCTTCCGATTTTGTAGGGAATTAACCCTTTATAATGAGCCACCGGAAAAACCTAGCTCCTTAACTCAACAGTAGAAAAAAGTTGTTAATGGATCCGTAATACGCATGAATCACGTATGTGTGACGTGAAGGTAACGTCACCACATTACTATACGTGGACATAAGGTTAATTTATGTTTGATTTATTGGGACGTTTCCTTGTATTGTATACCGGAATTTTGTCAAAGGCATGGTCAATGAAATCGGATACGGAAGATAGGGTTTGATCACACTTGCCTCCTGTCATCATCATAGCAGCTAAAGGACGACCACTGTTGGACATAGGCCACCCCCATAGACCTGCAGTTGCCTCGGTTGGAAGCGGCTTGCATCCACCGTGAGCCCGCGACTTTAACCTGTAGGCTTATTACTTAACTCGCTCGCAATCGCCATCGCGTTCACTTCGACAGTTCATGTATGGGCTGACAATTGGCATCGGAATCAGCTACATTCATACAAGAACTGTCACAATGAACACGATGGCGATTGCGGGCGAGTTAGATAATAACCCTACTGGTCATCCGTCCACCTCGTTGGTGGACGTCCTACGCTGCGCTTGCCGATTCGCGGTCTCCACTCGAGAACCTTCCCTCCTGTGCAATTCTTTAAATAACACGGAGTTAGGCCTTGTACTCCGAAATTTGATTTTCGAAGTTCGTCTCGTGCCGTTGCGCTCACACGTACAGTCATTAATTTGAGAGAGGGATGCGGACACGGACTTCGAAAATCGAATTTCGGAGTGTCTTGCTGTCAAAGTCAATGCACGACGTAGGTATGCCAAGATAACAGACTGTGTAATGTCTACTAGGGAACGGGCCAAGCTTACTAACTAAGTCAGGACGGTGTACTAAGAACGGAAAACTGAGGCTGGTTCAATACTGGCTGTGTTCATACAGTTGCACGCAACCGCAAGCAAACTGGTTGGGACACGCACACGCGCATGCGGCTAGGCGTAGTTTTATAAGTGGCTTTGCTGTCAACACACCGTCTTGACTTTTTATTTGGTCTCACTCAAACGGGGTTATGACTGTCTCTCGTCTCGGGCGCAGCGGTCACTTCACTGAGAAGGTTCGTTTTTTGAATATTTTTTCAGCCAAGTAAATCAAACAAAATTTTTAAGAACCGCCTGTGCTCCTAGTTTCTTAATGTATTTGACAGTTGCCGTGCTACGAATAAACATGAGTAAAAAATTACATGGTTGGGGATGAGAGCGACCAGTTTGGACAGAGTGATGTTCGATGTAGCTGTTGCACTCGCTCTCGATCTTAACAACATAATTTTTCATTCATGTTTATTCAGAATACGGCAACTGTCAAATACATTAAGAAACTACAAACACTGGCTTAGAGAATCTCCCTTGAGTAGATCTTGGCCGATTCGGTTATAAAAACAAGTGACAAGCGCAAGCGTGTAACAATCCCCTACGACCCTTATCGCCACTGACCGCTGGTCAATATATCTCAGCAACATCCTTCCCAAGCCACAGTCCATGGTCAACAGTAACGCCGGGTGCGCATACTTGCTCAGTTCAAGACCAACCTCCGTCGGCAGTGCGTCGCGATGGCGAAACTAATTCTGTGTTTGTGTTTGTGTGTGCAACTTGTGTTGGGACAGTTCGGTGAGTGTTCAGCTGTGTGTTCAGGGGCCTGATTTATGAAAGCACTTGTGTGAAAATACCACTCGAAAGCGGTGAAGACAACCGCTCTCTTTAAACTTGTGAACTAGTCAAAACTTTGATTAGAGCTGTAGTTTTGGAGATGTAAGCTGAGTTATACCACTTTCGAGTGATGTGCTTTCAAAAATCGGGACCAGTCTGTTAATATTGAATCGTTCGTGGTTTTGAACACCTTTAGGGTTTCTGGCGTGATGGCATTGAACTCACGCGATTGCATATTTAAATTCTGCTTAACTCGCACTTTTTAGCCCTATTTATATTTTTGCTAAAACTTTTTCTGGTAACCAGCACTAAAATAAAGACATCCCTCCGAAGCTCTCTTGAGTCAGTTTTGCTTTGAAACACTGCTATAATTATATTACAAAAATAATCTCGGTTTAGTCGCTAATCTGGCTTAAAGCTTGACAGTTCGACACATCTTAAGCCTTCTAAATTGAGTTTAGCACTGATTCGAGATTTAACTTTTTCCAGCGAGCAGCATGCTTAAGAAAGTATGACACTCATTTATTATTGTCAGCCAGTGTCAAAGTGGGCCCCAGACATGATCTGGGAATGTCTAAAAATGTTATTGGAAAGATTTAAACATTTCAATATTCATTTTATCTAAATTGCACAAGTTTGTTTACAAACAGATTTTTAAATAACCTTCTAGCTTCAACGATCAATAGACTTATTATCTACCAACCTACACATAATAATTATACGTAGGTACACCATCACTAAAGTAACAACGATGTTGCAGCAAAAAAACTTGACAAAAAATTCGGGTCTGTGTGCGTGAAGCTTGACAAACACAATCATACCTATGCCTTTATCTTTAAAATAACGAATTAAGTGAATAATTTATCGGGTTTACGTACTGGTAGATAGAATGTAGCAGTTGCTTCTCTTCCCGCGCAGAAGGTAAAAGCCCATCGAGGGTGTGGACCAAAATCTTAGGGATCATGTTTTATAGGCGATATGCTAGCCACATCACTGTTTTGAGTCCCCTTTCCATCCATACGTACACAATCATACTATACGTGGTCTTTAGGTCTTGTTACCTTATGTTTAAGTATTGTTGGCGACAAAAACCTTCATAAATATATTGCAGTGGTTGCAAAAGTGGATCGATTTCTAAAATAATGTTATAATGTGCAACAACTTTACTAGCACTAGGTTTAGGTTAATAGGTTTAGGTTTCTAAAGTGGTGCCAATCGCCCCCCAGGAAGCGCTTAAGTTATAAATAAGGTGGAGGGTAGTAAGCGGTAGAGGGGCGGTCAGTCAAAACGAACTACCCTCGTTTTCTTCACATTTATTATTGTCACTAGAACTATTCTAGGGTAGGTACTAGTAAGATCGGGCACGGGTGATTAGGGAGTACGTTAAAATACATAATGCTTAAAATACATAATGTTTAAAATATATAATGGGTTAAAATACATGTTTCAAAATATATACTTAATGCGATTTTCTCTGATGCAATTATCACAATTAACGGAATTGTTATAAACTAAACCTAACCTAACTTAAACCATCTATATAGTACGCTATCAAAAAAGTTCATATACCTAGCTCATAGTTACACAGAAAATATCATTAGGTACATATATTTTAACCATTATGAATTCTTCCATGCTGGTCTGGGACCAAAGAAAAACATAGAATGTACCGGTTGCTTCTCTACCCTCGCAGATGGTAAAAGCCCATCGAGGGAATGGGCGAAAATAATATTAACCATGTTATAGGCGATAAGGCTAGCAACTCATCACTATTTTGAATCCCCTTTCCACCTATACGCCCACAATCATGCTAAACGTGGCCTTAAGATCTTGTTACTTTGGGCTCTGTCTACCCCATGGGGGATAGATGCGTGATTTATGCATGTATGTACAAATATGGTGTACTTTTACAGACAACTGCTTAATTAGAATGAGAACAACGTAAAAAAAACTGCTTTGCATCACTTGTCTTGTGCATGTACTGTATAGTATGTTATTCAAGCTAGTGTTAGTAACATGGCCTTCCGTAGTATTTAATTTTGGCAACTAATTAAAATAAGCGACTGGTACTTAAGCTAATTAACTATTTAAATTAATCTGTTTAACTTGCGCTGTCGAATATTACTTAAAAAACCGGCCAAGTGCGAATCGGACTCACGAACCGAGGGTTCTGTACAAATTAGGCAAGTTATTATCAAATTCAGAGTCAGCAGAGCCCTGCTCTTAAGCAAAATGTATGTAGTTTGAGGTCATTCTATGTTGGTTACTGACATACAGACTGTTAAAGAAGTTACTGACAAAAAGTACTAAAAGACTATAATAATGTTAATAATAGCAGCCAAAAAAAACATTTCACAAAAATAAAAAAACCGGTCAAGTGCGAGTCGGACTCGCGCACCGAGGGTTCCGTATCATTATCTATAAATATATAAAACCAGTGTAAGCAGAGCCCTGCTCCAAAGCAAAATGTACGCAGTGTGGGGTTACTTTATATTGGTCACTGCTATATACAGACATACATACACATTTACGGTTTTCGCAATTATTCTTTAATCTGTGCTATAAGACCTACCTTCATACCAAATTTCAAAATTCTGCGTTCACGGGAACTACCTTGTAGGTTTTGATTCCCTTGAGAGTTGAAAATTTGCGTAAATTTGCGGCATAAACGGCTGTATCTTTTGATTGCGTTGGCTTAGAATTTTGATTTTTTCACAGCTCCAAGGGGCAGTAGACCTGAGTATTTGATATAAATTTCAGCTTCATACCTCCACGCGTTCCTGAGAAAAAGGGTCTTGACAGACGGACGGACGGACGGACAGACGGACAACAAAGTGATCCTATAAGGGTTCCGTTTTTTCCTTTTGAGGTACGGAACCCTAAAAAACAAACACAAATATTACTACGAAGCAAAACCAGACCTTTACCACGACAAAGGGCGCCAATACACAAATCACGTCTTTATCCCTTACTGGGTAGACAGAGCCCAAGGACAAGACTTACAGGCCACATTAAGCAAGATTATGGGCGTATAGATGGAAAATGGAAACAAAATAGCGATGGGTTGCTAGCCGCATCGCCATAACATGATTCCTATGATTTTCGCCCATTCCCTCAATTGGGTTTTACCATCTGCGCGGGAAGAGGAGCAACTGGCACTTTTTTTTGCTCCCAGACCAGCATGGAACTTAATACTATCTTTAGAATAAAGTTTCTCGTCTACTTGAAAAGCATTTAAAACAAAGACATAACATTTTTCATTTACATAAGTATACATATTGCTAAAACAAATACATTTAGCTAGTCGAGGACCTAAGTAAGTAAAACAAATCAAATAGCAAAGAACTGCATTACCTTGTTAACACATTGATCCCATTCTGTGTGCTAACTACTTAATAATATACGTAAATACATACATACATACATAAATCAGGCTTATATCCCTTATGGAGTAGACAGAGCCTTTTTTTTAACGGAGAGGAAATCTTTATGGATGCCCTATACCTATAGGCACGGGGATGCCTAAAGTTATGTGGGACTCCCCCCGAAGGAGTATACCCAAACTAAAAACTCTCCAGCATTGCCTCAATCCGGTGTGCTGGGGACGCAGTGGGATGCACTAGGTTTCACCACAAACGCCCCAAGGTGGCCCCGGCTTCCGCCAGGACCGCGCTAAGGGGAGGGCCCGTACGCTGGGCCCGACTTCCCTTAGACAATGAGACCTTGCAATGCAGGTAGGTAATGGGGGCAGACAAAGCCTGAGGTAACAAGACCTAAAGGCCACGTTTAGCATGATTGGAGGCGTATAGGTGGAAAGTGAAGTGATAGGTTGCTAGCCGCATCGCCTATAACGTGATTCCTAAGATTTTCGCCCATTCCCTCGACGGGCTTTTACCATCTGAGCGGGACGAGAAGCAACTGATACATTCTACGTATGTTGGTACACGTAAATGTTATGTTTTTAGACAAATTTATCGCAAGCTCTTTTGCTGATTGGTTTAGTATGCCATTGTCATTGGAGCTCTTTTTATATCACTTACAAGCAAATCTATAATATTAAAATTAATCGCAGGCTCTGTCTACCCCGTAAGGGATATAGACGTGATTTGTGGGTGTGTGTGAATCGCCGAATGTGTTGCTAAGCGCAAATCTCGAGAGCAGCTGAACCGATTTCGCAAATTCTTTTTTTAGAATATTCCTTGAAGCACGGGGATGGTTATTACGGAGAGAAATTTTCCAAAAAATAAAAAATCAAGAATCGACTGTTAGGCGGTACGAAGTTCGCTGGGTCAGCTAGTGAATAATAAAAAAACTTTAGCTAATAAAAGGCTAGTTACTGAAACAAAATATCCATGACGTCGTCAACAAATTATTACAAGAATTTAATAACAACCGCAATTATTTCTACACCAAAAGATTATTTAAGGAAAATCCTGTGCAAAGCAAACTACACACATAGCTACAATCTGTGTGTCGGTCTGGCAATCAAAGCCGGCAGGTACTTAACTATGTGTAAAAAATGACGGCAAAAACCAATCCATTCACACATTAATGGTTCGATGTAAAACTCTGTTGACGTTTGTGGGCTATATAATAGTAGATTGTACACCGAGGGGATAAAGCACTGTATTATGTCACGGGCGCGATATTGAAGGCTGAGCGCAGCAAAGGACTAGATTTAACTCCCGAGCGTAGCGAGGGGGTTATGAGTTAATTCCTGAGCGTAGCGAGGGAATTAAGATTGAGTCCTGAGTGGAGCGAAGCATTTAAGCGCACCCAAGACATATGCAGTTTTATCTCCGAGGAGTATACTCTACTTTTCTCACCTTTTGCGAGACAATAAAAACCAAGGTAACTAGAAAAATAATATATTAAAACAACAGTAAAACAAAATTAAAAGTAAAAATTTAAGTTTGAGAAATTAGTCCAGTTGTGTGATGATACAGCAATATTTTTATTTTGGAATCTTAGCAGTTCTATGCGTGTAATGTTACAGCGTCGGCAAATACTAGCTGGCAGCTTTTGTTTTATTTGAAATTTGTTTCATTCGTTCGAAAATCGAACGCCGCTTGCCGTGGCGTGGCCGTCTCGATTTTCGGAGCCGTGCGATTTTTACGAAATTGGACTTTAAGTGTATAGGAATAAGAACTATGAGAAGTGAGAATCATATTACTAACCTACGGGTTATAATGAAATCCAGTACAATATTACTACCCGGCGAAAGCCAAGGGCTATAATGACTTACTTTGAGTAAGGTTTACATGATATATAATTAGACATTGTCGAGCAGGTGGTGTGAAAATAATTTTTATGTAAGTGTTTTTACAAGTTTTTGTTTAACTTGCCATTCGTTCGGTGTCTGATTTGATCGATAATCTCTTCTTTTTTAATACGGCCCCATCGAAGTAATAAATACAGTATTCAAAAATCTTGTGACAAAAATGTCGGCAACGTTGTACGGTAGAACGCGGTCAAAAGAACCCTGTCGGGCGTTTAGCCAACGGATAACGTCCCTCAGAATCTGCCAGGAAATCATTAACCGATGCCAGGGTGCACCGGACCAAGCACTGCTCTTCCTTCCAAGAAAGGAAAGAGAGAGAGAGAGAGAGAGAGAGAGAGAGAAAGAGAAAGATATTTACACACATTCGATAAACATGGAGATTGGTGGTAAAACGCTTGTCGGACAAATGTTATAGTGAAACCGAATACGTAAGATAAATTTTCAAATTGCGTTTCACCTGTTTCCAATATCAGACCAAGGGCTTGTTTCACAACTCTCTGTGAAGTTCCGGTTATCTTAAGTGTCAGTTATCTATGATTCATACATACACATAGTAATAAATACAGTATTCAAAAATCTTGTGACAAAAATGTCGGCAACGTTGTACGGTAGAACGCGGTCAAAAGAACCCTGTCGGGCGTTTAGCCAACGGATAACGTCCCTCAGAATCTGCCAGGAAATCATTAACCGATGCCAGGGTGCACCGGACCAAGCACTGCTCTTCCTTCCAAGAAAGGAAAGAGAGAGAGAGAGAGAGAGAGAGAGAGAGAAAGAGAAAGATATTTACACACATTCGATAAACATGGAGATTGGTGGTAAAACGCTTGTCGGACAAATGTTATAGTGAAACCGAATACGTAAGATAAATTTTCAAATTGCGTTTCACCTGTTTCCAATATCAGACCAAGGGCTTGTTTCACAACTCTCTGTGAAGTTCCGGTTATCTTAAGTGTCAGTTATCTATGATTCATACATACACATACACACACACAAATCACGTCTACATCCCTTACGGGGTAGACAGAGCCTCAGACAAGACGTAAAGGCCACGTTTAGCATGATTGGAGGTGATTAGGTGGAAAAAGGAAACAAAATAGTGATGGTTTGCTAACTGCATCGCCCTATAACGTGATTCCTAAAAATTGTCGCCCACCGGAATCTATGATTCCGTCTCTATATATTACTGCGAAACAGACACAGATGTTATCCTACTAATATTATAAATGTGAAAGTTTGTGAGTACCTATGTTTGGATGTTTGTTACTCTTTCACGCCAGAACGGCTGGACAGATCGGGATGAAATTTGGAACATAGATAGATTATAGTCTGGAATAACACATAGGCTACTTTTTATCCCGGAAATTGCGTAATTCCTGCGGGATAGCGATAAACGAATTCTATGCAGACGAAGTTGCGGGCAACAGCCAGCTAGTCATACATAAAACGGACAACTGGAACTTAACAGACAGTTGTGAAACAGGCCCTAAGTAAAATAAGTCTATAGTGAAAACCACAACCACAATACACCTACGTTAGTAACCACACTTCAGATTTCATGGCAAAAAAAGTACAAGGAAAAATTACATCATGCGATGTGTAGACCAATATTGGTATAAGGTCTCAAGCTGATAGTAAAATACCTTTCAGCAAACAATTTTTTATCTTATAAAACTATGATAAAAGTTCAAATGCCAAAAGCCATTAATTATTACGGGATTTCCCGATATACACAAACATAGAACTAGCTTCTTAGCTAAGCTTTTTAGCTTGCTTACATGCTGGTCTGGGCGTAAAGAAAAAACATAGAATGTTTCAGTTGCTTGTCTTCCCGCGCAGATGGTAAAAGCCCATCGAGGGAATAGGCGAAAATCTTAGGAATCATGCTATAGGCGATGCGGCTTGCGACCCATCACTATTTTGATTCCCCCTTTCCATCTAAATGCCCACAGTCATGCTAAGCGTGGCCTTTAGGTCTTGTTACCTTGGGCTCTGTCTACCCCATCAGGGATAAAGACGTGATTTATGTATGTATGTAGTCTAGCTAAAAGCTGTCCAGGATTTTTTAGCCAACCCATTTTTAATATATTTTCTAATATACTAAATTTATTATAAAATATGTTTCATTCTATTATCAGCTCGGTGCAGGTCGACGTTATATTCGGATCTTACACTGTATGGATCTAGTCTAGTGCCCATCTCCGGTGGCAGTGACCTGCTGCCACGAAGGTCATCGGTTCAGTCCCCGCTAGGGCCGAACTGTTAACCGTGACTCTGGTGATTTTAATGTGTCTTGTTGGGTATAACGTAAAAGGGTACCTTGACTCTTTTAATTTAAAGTCGGTCTTATTATAACAGTTATTAATTTTTATTTTAATATTTTTTATTACTATTTGATATTTTTAATGGCACAGTTTTTATCAGTGAAAAAAAACATTTTTTAACTTTTTTATTCAGACTACGTAACCAACACTTAACCCCTTATCCATAAACGCTCTGTAGGCCTCTGCTAACTTAGCAATCGTTTGTCCTTATCTGTCACTTTGACATTTACCTTTCACAGAAGGACAAACGATTGCTAAGTTAGGAGAAGCCTATAGAGCGTTTATGAATAAGGGGGTTACACTTTTAATATCCGAACTCAATCATTATTGCGTCAAATTTGATATGAGTCTAGTAACTTTATTTTGTTGGGGTAAAACTTTTATTTTTACAAATAGTTTGTTAAAAATATAATGTTCAACACAGGCATACACAGCACAGGACGATTATGAATATTGGCTGTACGATGTAGCGATTGCTCGATTATATTCATACTGCAATTTAGTTTTTATGTGAGGTCGTAAAACTTGTTTCCTGATCGTTGTTGTTATTATTTTTTGCTTCATCTATTCTTTAATGCTTTATGTCACGAGCTTCATTCTTGCTTCTGCATCCAACACACATTTGAAGGTAATTCACGCAGCGATGACAGTATTAAATTAAATTGTTTAAAATATTATCGGTTGTTGCTAGTAAAGCCTTTAAGAATTTTAAAAACAATCTGCTCTCAATAGTAGGTACACGAAGAAACGACTACTTTAGCCACTTTGCATAAATACGCTTCACGCATTGCCTTATGCTTATTAAAAGCACATTTGGTGAATAAAGATCTTCTAGTTCCATCAAAAATTGTGTCATCGTATTCAATATGAAATATTCGTTCTATGTTTTCTAAAACACCATCATTTCCTAACTAGGATTCTTGCAACGGCAAGACGACAGCCCTCTAAGCTTCTTGAACCCATCTCGCATCAAGGACCGTCTCACAGGCCTCCTCCATCTGAACCGAGGGACCCCGAATACGAACCCTTCGCAAGTCTACTTTACCGACAGACCCTCAAATGAGTATGGAAGACCAGGGGTTGTGAATACCCAGAATGAGAATCCGTTTGGCGTGCCAAATCGTAATGACTTCGTAGATCAAAACGCTGCAATTCAAGATGGAGTTTCTGAACCTGGTGTTAATAATAACGGCGTGCCAGAGCCCAATAATGATGCCAATGTGAATCAGCCGAAGGAAGACAAAGATGGCGGACTTATAGTAATCCCAGGTGCGCCTGATGGTGCTTTCGGAGGCTTCGTGTTCCCAGACAGCGATCCCACTGAAGCTGCAGAAAAAACTAGTGAAGCTGATAAAGCTGCTGAAGCTGCTGAGCCAGCAGTGACACCAGATAAGGAAGAATTTCCTCCTCTGACTCCGGTACCTTCGACTGACACGAGGAACAATTTCAACTTCGGCCCTAGTGGAATTTTCCGTATGTTCTTTTATTTGGAGAAACTAACAAAAGGCTAACTGGTTGAGGAAATATTTTAGGAATTAATTAAGACTGTTACTGTATTCTATAATGATTAAGTCAAGTTAACTACTTACTTGAGATTTTAAATTTTCTCGTTTTATCATAAAAAAAAGCTATAAATAAAAACACTTCTAATTCTAGAACCTTTACTCACTCTTTTTCTTACCTTTTCATGCCCTTTCTATTCTTCAGAAATATCCCCCAAACATTATATTAAAATAACATCTATCTCAAACAGCTAGAAATTTAATTAATAAAATTCATCACCATGGTAAATAAGCATGCATGCTTATTTAATTACATCATATTTGCATGTATGTATGTGTAGTTTTGTGACTAACAACAACAATGTTTAACTCACTATTATAATTTTTATTCATTAATCAAAACAGAGATCAAAATATCATTGACAAAAATCATTGTAATCAATAAAACTTGATAAGCTTATATAATTTTTAAAGTTCATGAAATATCATGATCGTATGCGAAAATCATTATGAAATTTAGTAATTCTCGTTTTATCATTCAAATCTTATCAAGCAAAGAATGCAGATAATTTCAGAAAAATAATATCTAATATTAAAAGCCGTTATCGAAATTCTTCAATCTGATTAAATTGGACATCGCTGCGCACACGCATGTATCAAGCGTGACATTGACAACTGCGCCGACCTTAGTGCATTCGAGGTTGATCGGTTACTTAACAGATATAACTTTAAGTAGTAAGAATTCACACTACTGTGCTATTGGCTACAATCACAAGCCACAATCAATCAATCGATCAAATTTTATTTTACATAAAACACGGTGTACAAACAGGTCTTAAAATTAAATGGTTTCACATGTTTCGTTGTAAAGACAACACGTAAAAAATCAATAATTGTAATAAAATCAAAATAATGGAGATAATACATAAATTAAATTAAATGTCAAACCACAAAACCAATTAGGTACATAAATTAAACACAAAGTAATAAAATTTTGTCAAAATTTTGTCAATGTCATTAAAAATTACAAAATATAGTCACAAATTATCAGCTAACTTCCACACAATAATTATCGTCATTTGACATTTAAAAATTCTTCCACAGTGTAGCAGCACTTATGACGGAAGTTGTCTTTACAATATAATATAAAATAAATATGTCTGACGAAAAAAGAGAATGTGAAGCACTCCCTACCTTTTCTCGAACTGTTTCGTGGTATTCAGTTGAACACCACAAATAAGGCTTATTACCTAACTCGCTCGCAATCGCCATCGTATTCATTTTGACTGTTCTTTTATGAATGTGACAGCTAGCTGATTCCGATGGCAATTGTCAGCCCATATATGAAGTGTCAAAATGAAAACGATGGCGATTGCGAGCGAGTTAGGTAATAAGCCTGCAGGACAGTGAGTTAAAAAAAATCCCACAAGCTGAGAATCGTCGAATTCACAAAAACGCGCAGAAACCAAAAAACAAATGCTTCGTCAATTAACACAATTTATTCAAATGAGTTGGGCACATTGAATAGAAACAACTTTATTTACTTAAACTGTTGATAACATTTAAATAATATTCTGATGGGTATAAAAACTAGATTGACAAGGTGAACCGGTGGCTCTTTTACTCGACTGCAATGAAACGGAGAGGGTTATGTGTTTTTAATGTTTTAGTCTGTAGACCATCGCGATGGCACCACGAGAAATAACACACATAGTTACAGTCACTTAAATTATGAGTTTATCATCACGAAGTATGTCTGGATCGTAGCAAGTTGAACAAGGTAGTATCTGCCTACCTCTGTGTGAAAGAGGCGTGTTGGTATGTATGTATGTATGTCAACACGACAATATGACAATGTTCTTACTGCATATCGGCACGACTATACTTTAAAAAGCCCGTTTTCACTTTACATTCTTTTTTAACTTGCCAAATAAAAACTGTCTCTCGGCCACAAACGTTCATCGTTTTAAAAAGTTTTGTCACCAAGCATTTGTTTGACCTCTTTTTGTTTCCAGAGGAAACCTGCCAGACCGTAGAGAATGAGATTGGAAGCTGCATCCAGGTGTCAGAATGTCCGCAGTATATGGTTCTCATCCAGCAGTCTCGGACCAACCCTCGAGCACTGCAGTTACTGCGGCAGGCTCACTGCGGTTTCCAGGGGAACAACCCTAAGGCAAGTCTCTTGACTGCATGTTTTGTGTCTGCCATAACCAGCTACACCCTGCCGTCTCAGAGCAACCCTCGAGCGCTGCAGATGCTGCAGCAGGCTAGTTATGGCTTCCACGGGAACAACGACAAGGCAAGGTTCTTAACTGCGTGTTCAGTTTCTGCCATACCTGGCATCCAGCCGTCTCGGAGCAACCCTCGAGAACTACAGCTGATGCGTCAGGCTAACTGGCTGTTCCAGAGGAACAACCCTAAGGCAAGTCTTTTAGCGTGTGTAGTGTCAGCTATATCTGGCGTCCAGCATTCCTGGAGTAACCTTCGAGCGCTGCAGATGTTGCAGCAGGCTAATGATGGCTTTCAGGGGAACAAAACTAAGACAAGTCTCCTAACTACATGCTTAGTACCTAGCATCCAGACACAGCAGCGCAAGCACTTAGCGACAGGATTAGCGAGTGAAGCGGTGATAGCGATTGGGACGAACTTTGCAGCAGGTCTTATATAGGCCTTATATTTTTCAGGTCTGCTGTCCCCGCCCAGGATTTCCCACGGGGCCGCCTCCCACTCCTTCCACCACAACTTCTACTACTACCACCACCACGGAGGCAGCCGTGATCATGCCCGAGGATCCAGAGCCCAAGCCTGCTGCTGTCGAGTTGCCGGAGCCTCCGATCTGCGGCTTCAGCAATGCCTCTCTTGGCAGAGTTGTGAATGGAGTTCCAGCTAAACTTGGTAAGAAGATGTTTTTACAGTGAGAAAAGATGATTTAGATTAAATTGGCGTGGATGACAATAATCGCTCAATTAAAATATACGCAGCGTCTGACTGGCACTCTGACTCATCATTCTACTGGATAGCCTAGTGCTTCTGGTTATAGAACTTGATTGTGAAGCTTAAGGTCACGAGTTCGATCCCCGATCTGCTGATATGTGAATGTTTATTCCCAAGTCTTGGACGTTAGTACCCAGAATCCATGCTTTGCTAAGTTTTGTACTAGAACAATTCGTGTATTCTGTCCTACGCTAGGTACATTTTATTTGACACCGAGGCCAAACCCTTGAACCCAGAAAGTTACAACCAAGCCTCACTTAGTAATGTAGATATCAGTTGAATGTCGTATTTACTAACTCGATTCCCATTTGGTTCCTTTTCCAAGCTCTTTCTTCACTCGCCGTTTTAAAGTAGGTGGTTTTTTGCTCTGGTTTGCCTGACAGTAAGCTTCATGGTCCGATGACATAAGGGAGACAGCAGGGCCAGTCTTGAAGAGGGAAACGGGTAACCGTTCGGGGTGGAGAAGGATTGAAGAGGCGTATGCCTAATGGTGGGCGTTTACACGCTGAAGGAGAAGAAGAAGAGATGCTTCATGTAACGCCACTAGTATCTTAAGGAAACTCTCTGCCATGTTTCTTGCGTAGCATTCTTCTTGGCAATCATGGTCTTTCCGAATGCGCTGATAGTTAAAAAAAATACGTATATAAACGAACGGCTTTTGCAGAAATAGCGTGAGAATCTTCTCTTCCGTATGAGAGGAGATAAGTAGTTCTTCACATGGTCTTTGTGACGCAGGCGACTTCCCCTGGATGGCGCTGCTGGGATACAAGGGGCGCCGCGGCAGCACGGAGCCTCGCTGGCTGTGCGGCGGATCACTCATCTCTGTCCGACACGTGCTCACGGCAGCCCATTGCATACACACCAGAGAGGAAGAACTGTGAGTACATATGTGCATGTCGCAAAAAGTCTCCGAAAATGGAAATGTTCTCGAAAAATTGGAAAATTTCACGGGAAATAAAGAAAAATTTTAATTGGGAACGGTAAGTTTCAAGTCCCATGCGTGAAATGAACAAAAAAATTACCTCGCTACTCCGCTACTCACGTGCAAGATAACCAAGCCTGTTGGAATCGAAACGCGTCAGTGTTTGTGTGGTGTAAGTTTGTGGGATTGCATGAAAAACATATATATTTCACACAGGCTTGGTTATCTTGCACGTGAGTAGCGGAGTAGCAAGGTAAATTTTTTGTTCATTGAAAAGGACCTCCGCAAAGTAACGCCTGATTCAATGAAATATCCCATGCGTTTAAAAAAATTCAGAAAATCTCTTAGGTACACTCTTCTAAAATTCGCTAATACCTTTTTTTGTGTGTCTTTTATTGCCAGAAGGTTTTTGTGAAACAATACAATATAAATATTCTTAACAATGTTTATAAATTACTAGAAAAAAACGTTAAGAGTTAGCACTCCGGCAAAAAAGCGTGTTAACACCACGGTGCTAGTTTGCACTTTAAAAGAGTTTCTTTACTTGGAAGTTACTTTACGATACTGCTGGGAAGACCCTGTAGCTGGCATTTACACGGCTATTTACGTGTCGGGGAATCCTAATTTACAGCAAGTACAATGAATCACTGCAAATTGCAAATCGCTAAAATCGCACCTCTTTGCGAATTACCAGAGTATTTTTAGACTGAATTATTGAGATATGGCTGAATCGAAATGGCGTAACATAAACATCATTACCTTGTTTCGTAATAAGCCCCATCAGTAGGCTTATTATGTAACTCACTCGGAATCGCCATCGTGTTTTTGTTGACAGTTCTTGTATGAATATGACAGCTAGCTGATTCCGATGCCAATTGTCAGCCCATACATGAGCTGTCAAAATAAACACGATGGCGATTGCGAGCGAGTTAGGTAATAGCTGGTCATTATTATAAATCCCATTGTAATGGTTTTGTAGAAAAATGAGTAACAATTGAAATAAAAAAATTGTTATGACCGTAGCTATGGGTTGCCTGAACTTAAAAACAGTTTATTGATCGACATCGCATTTATTTGTTTAATCGTCCCACGATTTATGTTTATTTATGAATTTAATGACGATTGTAGCTACTTACTGTACCTACATGAACACATTATTATAACTACATATTTTTGAGGTCATTTCGGTCGCAACACTATAATAAAGCAGTCGCTGGTATGCGATATAACAATTTATCTCTTTAACAACAGAACTATGATATTCAGAATTGTCATTATTGTTACAAATCGTTTCTTACGAAGGACATATCTACAGTTACGGTGACAGAATTTATGACAATAAATAAAATAACTTGTTAAAGATATTGCCTTCCATTCCATGCCGTAGGCTTATTACCTAACTCGCTCGCAATCGCCATCGTGTTTATTTTGACAGTTCATGTATGGGCTGACAATTTGCCTCGGAATCAGCTAGCTGTCACATTCATACAAGAACTGTCAAAATGAACACGATGGCGATTGCGAGCGAGTTATGTCATGGTCTGGGAGCAAAACAAAACATACTTTGTGTCAGTTGCTTCTCTTCCCGCGCAGATCGAGGATAGGGAGAATATCCTCGGTATTATAGGCGCTGTGGCTAGCAACCCATCACCATTTTGATTCCGATTCCCACCTGCCCACCCAACCATGCTAAGCGTAGCCTTTGGGGTCTTGTTACCCTAGGCTCTGTCTACCCCGTAAAGGGTAAAGACGTGTACTATCACAAAGGACAACAAGACTTTTTTACTTCTTGATTTTTTATGTTTACTTTTACGGTTTTACCGTTAAAATTAAATTTCTAAACGGCAGCAGGTAACCTATGGTATCTACTATGGGTGGTGTAGGTGATAGCACGCGTCACGGAATGACGAGGATCCGGGTTCGAATCCCGGCCATAGCTTTACTTTACGTTTAGAAATTTTCTTTCTAACGGTGTAACCGTAGAAGTAAACATAAAAAATCAAGAAGTACTTAAAAAAATCTTGATTCATTTGATAGTATATTCGTTGAGGTTTATAGAGGTGCACTGAGGCACTTTTTACAATTTCCACAGGATAAAGAACTCTACGACTTTATTCTTACGCGGGGACGAAAGTGGGGCGAAGTCGCGGTCACAAGCTAGTATTGTAATATTGTCTCGTCCTGTAACTTGCTAGGCGAGATATGTAAAGATTCACAACCGGTCTATACGCAAATGTAATATTGTATAAAAGTTTAATTAGCTTCGGAGACTGTACGGTTGCATCACTGAACGTAGACCTACCAACATGCTAGGTCTAGACATAACTGCCTTGAAACAAGGTTTCGATTTTTGGTATCTAATTTACGCATTAATCGAGTATAATCATCACTACATAGTATAAAATAAAGTCGCTTTTTCTGTCCTCATGTCCCGATGTATGCTTATATCTTCAAAACTACACTACGGATTTTCATGCGGTTTTTTTTTAATAGATAGAGTGATTCAAGAGGAAGGTTTATATGTATAATACATGCATAATATACCGTGCGAAGCCGGGGCGGGTCGCTAGTTAGTAATAAAATAAATTGAATAACAATAAGGAACACTAAAACTAGGAAAGTTGATTTAAAGTATAAATGATTAAAAATTAACCTAAAAATGCCCTCGTTTCGTGCCTGGTTCAAAGGTTCCCGTTATGCTGGCCGCGTTGCCTCTTTGAACTGCAATGGCAACCCTTTGAACCAGCCACGAACAGCGGGGATCGCAGCCCCTATCAGTCTGCGGCCCAGCTCCGAATTAGTAATTAAAAAATAATTCGATTTTATGTCAACAATGGCGCATTTTGGAAAACAGCCAAATCCCATCGATAGGTTTTTACTATCTGCGCGGGACGAGAAGCAACTGGTACATGCTGTTTTTTCTTTGCTCCCAAACCAGCATGGAAATTATGATGATGTTGTTCCCTGGTCTGAGAGCAAAGAAAAAACCAACCATACAACAGTCTATGTTCAATTTTAATTTGGAACTGTATCTTCCAGGTACCTGGTCCGCCTGGGGGAGCTGGACATAGCGCGGGAAGACGAAGGCGCGACCCCCATCGACGTGCCCATCAAGAAGAACATCAAGCACGAAGAGTACAATGCGAAGGCCTTCACCAACGACATCGGCATCCTCGTGCTGTCGAGGAACGTGCAGTACACCGGTGAGTCCCCCGTCATCATCATCATCGTGTCCTTGACGTATCCGTCAATGGCGAATGCTGCTGACTCCAGAGGTAAACCCAAGTAGATATCACCTGTAACATGATCCCTAAGACTTTCGCCCATTCCCTCGAAGGGTTTTTACCACCCGCGGGGATGAGAAGCAACTGGTAAATTCCATGTTTTTTTTACTCCCAAACCAGCATGAATACCTACAAGGTTCCAGGTTCGTTTTTAAGTTTTTAAATTTTAAAGCGGTATATTTTTGTCAATTTTGGGTATAAAATTAGTTTTTTTTATAAATGACTTAATTTGTCCTTAGACCTGATCAGACCGATCTGCATCCCGCGCACCAGCGAGTTGCGCGGGCGCAGCTACGAGAACTACAACCCGCTGATCGCGGGCTGGGGCGACACCGAGTTCCGTAAGTTACATAATACTTAAATTTCACTAAATCTTAATCAACAAAATGCTCAAGAACAAAAAAAAATACAAAATAATGTTTTTTTAAATGTATATCCACTTAATAACGGGTATCTTAATATCTGACTCCTTTTTATTACAGACCGCAATTTTAAAAGTGGCCTGTACTTTTTTACTGTAAAAAATATGTAATTAGCTCGTCAGTAAACAAAAACTGCTTATATTCTTGTTTATAAAATAGCCACGGATCCCTAGGAGACCAACAAACACACGTACATACATATATCACGTCTTTATCCCTTACGGGGTAGACATTGCCTAAGGTAACAAAACCTTAAGGCCACGTGCGCGGGAAGAGAAGCAACTAGTACATTCTATGTTTTTTCTGTGCTCCCAGACCAGCATGGAATTACGGGAACTTTGGTGGCATTTATTTATTACTAGCTTCTGCCCACGGCTACGTCTGCGTAGAATTATCATATAAACCTTCCTCTTAAATCTCTATCTATTAGAAAAAAGCCGCATCAAAATCCGTTGCGTAGTTTTAAAGATCTACTACTACTACTATGTAGTGGATTGCTGAATGTTCCCCAGATGAGACTGATCTCCATGCACTGGACCCCCAGAGGTCCGCAGACCACAGGTTAAGAAACTGCATTAGACGAAGATCTTAAAATGTACATTTCCAGGTGGACCGGCTGCCACACACCTTCAGGTGCTCCAGCTGCCTGTGGTGAGCAACGACTACTGCGCGAAGGCGTACGCCGCGTACAAGGCGCAGGTGATCGACGGGCGCGTGCTCTGCGCTGGGTTCAAGAAGGGGGGGGCCGACGCCTGCCAGGGGGACAGTGGGGGGCCGCTCATGCTGCCGATTGTGAGTACAACATCTATACAGGGGAAGCAACGTCTATGCAAGGCACGGGCGTAGCCAGGTCTTAGTATCGGAGGGGGCTTCAAGAAAATTAAACGACTTAAAGTACTGCGCCTTCATCAAACCGGATTGAGGGCAACGCGGGACTGGTTTTAGTTTGGGTATAGCCCTTCGGGGGAGGGTGGGGGGGGGGGGGGGTGTTTCCCACATACCTCTATGCATCCCCGTGCCTAGGGCATCCATAATTTCCTCTCTATGTCTTTAAAAGAGTAACTTAACAGACTGACAGCGTAACCGACGCGATCTAGAGATTTGAGGGATTACAGAAAGGATTTTTTGAAATTAACGCGAGATAGGCCAGCTTTTGGTCACCATACCCGTGGACTATAAGAGGATTTATTTACTTTGCGTTTAGTTTGCTTTATTTTTGAAAAAAATAGAATAAACATTGAAAATACATAAACCTGATCCTACAATTTGAAGTTTGTGGACATAACAAATTAATACCGAATACCCTTCCCAGTGGAGCAGCGAGACGCTGAAGACCTTCTTCTACCAAATCGGCGTGGTTTCCTTCGGGAGGAAGTGCGCTGAGGCCGGCTTCCCTGGAGTCTACACCAGAGTCACCGACTTCTCACCCTGGGTCGAGCAGACCGTTGCGAATAATTAGTTACAAACCATGTAGTTAAGTGAAATAGTTCGGACGCAAATGGGTCAGAGTGCAAAATGGTCTAAAGTAAACGTAAAAATAGGAATAACTCGCCAATAATCCGAATGAGTTGCAGGGGAGGTAAGTAAAGAGAAAATTATACATACACTTGGAAACTATCTACTAAGTGAATGAGTCTTAACCAGTATGCTTAGTGTAGGTTTTCGGTCACAAAATACGTCTTGAACGCGTTTGCGTTGAAATGTCAAATACTATGAGAACAGTATGTTGCCGTTTCGATCCGCAAGTGGCGCTGCCAATTATTTCATAGTAATTGAGACGTTTACGTGAACGCGTTCGAGACGTGTTTATAATACGCGAAATATTACACTAGAGACTCAGAATAAGAAATAGCAGTCTTTCCTGTAGTCATAAAGGAAACGACTTTAAGATTTTTTTTTATGGACAACGTGTCAGCCAGGTGCTTTACGTACAATAAATATGTGTAAAAATATTAGCCAATATTCATATTGCCCGAATATTTGCGAAAGCGTATAAATGTTGTAACGTCCACAGGAAATACGCTAGCAAAATTGTGTGTATGAATCAAAATACTTACCTACCTTCTTATTCATAAACGCCCAATAGGCTTCTGCTAACTTAGCAATCGTTTGTCCTTATCGGTGAAAGGTAAATGTCAAAGTGACAGATAAGGACACACGATTGCTAAAGTTAGCAGAAGCCTACAGAGCGTTTATGAATAAAGGGGTTAGTTTACCTACCTACATATTTTTTTACAATTACAATGAAATTTTATAAAATTATACAAGCAAAGCTATCCAAACAGTGAAAAAAAAGTATGAACTACTATTAATTTATTGAACAGAATAACAATTCCTCATTCTGTGAAAAAAATCTGATGCTTGTTTTTATTGATTGTAATAAAATTTTATATCAGCATAAAGAATACACGCAATACCTGTCCATAAAGATGCACATCGGTCTTCTCGGCTAGTCTCAGCTTCGTAGAGCGTTATCTCGCTCTAACTTACGTCACGCCAATTTATCTCTTTCCAAAGACCGAAGTCCAATCTTTATGGCCGGCTACTGAATTTATTAGTTTAAGTTGCAATATTAAGCTCTCATTTATTTATAATCTTTTTCTAACTGGCTACACTCCTGAGAGAGTTATTGTGGACCATAGAAAAAAGAAGTATAGTAGAAGTGGCATGTGATAGAGAGACGCGGTGCCACTTGTATGCGGAAAATTGCATGTATAAACGTCAATTGAATTTGACGGTTCCAGTAGCAGAATGATTCTGCCAGAATCAGATTTTCTAGTGTTCCACTGTCATCAGTTAGATTTTCAATCACGTAAAGCTAAATCCCATTCAGCAGAGTTCATTTTGCAACGCATTAATTTTAACGACATCTGTTGTGCAATGGCAAAACTATTATTTAGACAGCTGACATTTTCAGACTGTTATCATTTGGCTTCTTCACGCTAGATGGTGTTATACCTGTACAATGGACTTAATTTTGTGGGTGGAAAGTTCAAATTATAATACCGATTCAGAACTTACTACATTTTGTAATAGAAAAGCTACGACCAAGCCAAGATTTCAAGGTATGAGTAAACTGTCAATGTCAAAGTTTGGCGACACCGGGTTCCCTGGCGAAAGCGACTTACCGCTCTTCTACTATATAGTCTATCTCTTTTATCTATGTTGTGGACATTGTCGTTTCTCGTTGCCTTCCACACTGCAGTGCTGTAGTCCGGAGCAGGGATGTTGCGAATATTCGCATCCGCATCCGCACATGCGGAACATCCGCATAAATTGATGCGGAGCTGAAGCGGATGCGGATGTGTAGTAGGTCGCGACATGAAAGAAAGGGAGAGCCCGGCGAGTGGCACGTGTCGACCGCGCGTGCTGATTGACCAATAGGAAAGCGGTAATTTTGTTTCGGACTTCGGTGAATCGGTGACGGTGACGCGGCTCGCTACAGTTTTGTTGTGACAACTGACAAGATCTGACTCGCGCTACTGTGTTTTTTTAAATCTACCAACCCAACACTTAAGTTTTTTATACAGATCCGCATCCGCGGATGTGAGCCTCTTAAAGTCCGCATCCGCATCCGCATCCGCGGATGTGGAAAAAATTGGATCCGCAACATCCCTGGTCCGGAGTTCTTAGTTGGCCACAGAGATCGCTTTTACATTCATGGGAAAAGATGGAAATGAGATCTTTTACCAAAACCGGGCCAGAAACAGCTGGCAGTATTATTTATAATTATAAAGTATTAAAATGTAATTATTTAACGAAGTGCAACCTACTACGTACTACATTTTAGAGATTTTATTTTCAGTGCAATATTGATATGTATTTACAACCTTATTCATAAAACGCTTGTTTAGTTTTTGTCTTTAATTATTTGTCTCTTTGACTTATAGCTTTGCAAGACAAAAAAAAATATATATTATATATTTACAATTTGGCCGCCAAGGGCTCTTTTACATGTCTTTTTTTTAAATACCAGCGCATTCGGAAATACCACCATTGCCAAGAAGAATGCGCCGCAAGAAACTTGGCAGAAAGTCTTTTTTTTAATAAAATACATTAGGCTAGGTACCTATTACAATACTTAAATTCTACTTAAATTAAATACATTTAGAAAAGGGATGTATAAGGTCCGGAAGCCTTAAATTATAATTAGTCTATAATAGAGATGTATAGATAAAACTTGACATGACATGCAGCTGAAACAATTTCGTTTTTATGAATAAGTTTCTCAGTGTAATAATTTGGTATCCATAACTCGTTTGTACTTATTTTATAACTGTATGATCTAAACTTAAAAAGTAGTTGTAAGTAGATATTTAATTAAGTTTTAATTGAACTTTTTATACAATTAACTTTTGTTAACGCACGGCCAGTGAGAATAAAAATGTGTGTAAAAATTATTTCTTTTATTTCGAAAATGATCTAAAATGTACCTATCTAAAATGTTCAAGAGTTCGTAGGCCCAGTCCCTAATTCTGGAAGCATATCACTCGAAAATGCTATTGAAAGTAGTAAAACTTGGTGCCTTGTTGCGAAATTACAGATTAAATTATACTTTAAACTAAATTTTTGACTCTAAAACTACTTACAACTGAAGTATTTTGCTATTTTCTGCTAAGTTTCAAATTTGTATCCAGTAAACCCGCGCGATTACAATTACCTACATTTAAAATTTGCCATGAGCTTTTCGGTGAAGGAAAACATTGTGAGGAAACCTGCACACATCTGCGAAGCTATTCAATGGTGTGTGTGTGAAGTTCCCAATCCGCACTGGGCCTGCGTGGGAACTATAGCCCAAACCCTCCAATAAATGGAGGAGGCCTATGCCATGAGGCACGCCGAATAACGCGATAATTTATAAAAGAAAAACTAAACAATGTTCTGAAACTGTAGCGAAACGGATTAAAAGGGGCTACATAAATATATATCGTTTCTTTGCTCACCAGTTGGCGCCACTGTTGACTAAGGTTCAGAGGTAGGTATAGCTGTCAAAGGCGACTTTATAATATCGCCGCCGAAACAAAGTTTTAAATCTTGAAACTCATTAAGTTTGTTAACTATAAATAAATATCATCATATCGAGTAGCTAGGCCGCAATGTTGTGCAGTTCCGATTTGTTCGAAAAAAAAACCACTTTCAAAGCGTTCTCATTCATCACCAAATAATACATATTTGCGATAATTTCACGAAGGAGATCACTTTTTAACAGGTAAATGAAAGAAATTATACCTAATTTATGTCACGAAGCACGCCAAAACCAGTGAAAAGTGAATGTTATTGGACCTCACGCGACACTAGCGCCTAAGAATTGGCAACACTGATTGGAACTTAACGAACGCCGCGTAAACGCCAACGATGCGTTCCGCGTTTTCGACGGCGAGCGCGTTCGCGACAACTTATACGCAGTCTTTGTTGTGTAAATGTTCCGCTAGGCGCTGTTTACGTTTTCATAGTAAGTGACATTTGAAGGCAAACGCTTTCGAGACGTATTATGAGACTGAAAACATACACTAAGCATACAGAACTCGGTATCTAACGGTGACGTGACAATAAATAGACGTATTTTCCCAGCCACGGCTGTAATTGTCTGATATGAGTCATTTATTTCCGTATATCGACCGTGAGACCTAGTAAAATAATCGAAACGGCGTTATGGCTTTGGCCTTATCTAACTTGTTAATCCACACAAATCTGGTTCAATAAACAAAAGCTGTCGGAATATAACAGTTTTCAGTGTTGTGTACCTATTGTTCCTTGTATTGTGTAAACATAACAACACATAGAATGTACCAGTTCCTTCTCCTCCCGCGCAGATGGTGAAAGCCCATCGAGGGAATGGGCATAGGAATCATATAGGCGATGCGGCTAGCTACCCATCACTATTTTGATTCCCCTTTCCACCTATACGCCCACAATCATGCTAAGCGTGGCCTTTGGATCTTGTCACCTTGGGCTCTGTCTACACCGTAAGGGAGAAAGACGTGATTTATGTATGTATGTATGTGCCTATTGTTAAAACCGCACTGTCTGTTTATCTGTCCATCCGTCTAAGACATGGCTATATCTTTTGAAGTGGAGTAAGAAGACACTGAGTATTTTTTTAATGTTAAAGGCACTATAACCAATTATCATCATTGCGTCCCGTCATCCCATCAGAGACTTAGGGCCAGCATATTTTTTTCCATTTATGGGGATCCTGCGCCTGCTCCTAAGTCTTCACACTTACCGAGTTGATACTCAGCAGAGAGAGAAGGGTGGGTGACCTCTCGACCTAATATACAAAACCAGTAGGCTTATTACCTAACTCGCTCGCAATCGCCATCGTGTTCATTTTGACAGTTCATGTATGGGCTGACAATTGGCATCGGAATCAGCTAGCTGTCACATTCATACAAGAACTGTCAAAATGAACACGATGGCGATTGCGAGCGAGTTCGGTAATAAGCCTACTGGTCCAAATGGCGCACTCGTCATTTTGTTGGGCCGAGTACTCGTTACAAAGTACACATGCACCGAGCACTCGGCCGAGAGCACTCTCTCGCCTCTGTACTCGGTACGTGTGATCATTGTATCTGACTTGGACCTATCACTGTGAATAAGGTAATTTTGTAGAGCAGGCGATCCTTATCGTTCATAATATACGCGGCATAATTATACATAGCCTTTGCCCGTGACTTTGTCCACGCAGTTAACGTCAGAGTGACATACCCCTTCCTCCACCCATGTCGTCAATTTATAAGTTTCTGTTTCCCGTCCCTTCTTTTTGTGTTGTGGGAAACTTGAAAAATCTCTTCGTAGTTGCTCGCAATTTCAAGGCTCTAGTAATTATATATAGGGCTCCTTCGCAGTAAATATATATACATACCTCTTATTCCTTATCCCGTAGGAGTTCCAAAAACCCTCATTAGTGCACCTATAAGACGCTCAAGAAATGACGTCTGCCAAATTTCAAGTCTTTCAAGCTTTAGTGGTATAACATCTCGGGATTTTCCAATAACGTCGGAAAATCAGGACAAAAAGTATGTAGTTATGTATGTATGTACATACAACTAATTCTCTACACAAAACACATTCAATTTTACAGGTAGTGAGAAAAACAGATGTACAAAGGCGAACTTATCCCTTAAAGGGATCTCTTCCAGCTAACCTTCGAACGATTGACAGGACAACAGAAACCAGAGTATAGAGAGTAGGTACTAAAAGCTAAGACCAAAGACCCTAACTTAACCTAAACAAATAAAGCATTAAAATAATAATAATAATAAAAGTAGAGGCGCTACGTATTTCATACAATTCCAAACAGCTGTTTTAGCATGAAAGAGTAATAATCATACAAATTATCACATTTCTAATATTAGTAGGATTATTATTTCTACCACGCTCCGAATCCGGTGTGGTTCTCGATACGCTGATAACGATTTAGTGATAAACTGATAACACATTTAATACATTGGCAAGTGCCGATGGAACAACACTAGTAGACAAACGATGCTTAAAGGATTTCAATAGCAGTTCGTTGTGGAGTGGAAATGACATGACTGTTGTGATTTGAAATTGTATGAATAAGTGCGGGTTCTGTGGGAGTAGACGCCATGGCAGTCGGAGGTAAGAACTGAGCCGCATTGGAACCCTAAAGTTGGGTACCATCAGCCAACTACGTGGTCTGCCACCCTTGAAAATATTTGCACGACATAAAATATAGTGAATATAATTGTAACAGGTCGATGTCTGCAGATGAGAGATATTTAAGAAAAAAATAAGGGGCAACTATAAGCGCTATGGAAGATAAAAATACCATTTTTATATTTTTTGTCTGTCTGTCTGTATGTTTGTTACCACGCTACGCAAAAACTACTGCACCAAACTGAATGCGGTTTTTTATTGTAATGCTGGAATTTTAGTCCAATAGATGTCGCTGTAATGGAAGTAAACAAGGTATTGTTATGCTGTTACGATTTCAATACGAAACTTTTCAAGATACTCACAAATATATAAAACTTTTAAGCTAGGTAATTAATGTAAACCAAAAAAAAACAAGTAAAAAGTTGTAAAAAGTAGTTAAACACGCATTTGTATATTTCGATAGTAAATTAGGTAGAAATAAGTCTACTATTAATCATAATTATTGTATTAGGTGCTGTTCACCTTCATAAAAATTAACAAATTAAAATTGACATCCATGTTTGTTTAGTCCGCAAAATATCTTTACAAGAGTGTTGAGACAAACTAACCCTGAACCTCTACTGAAATATTCCAAATAATTCTAAGAATAACTCTAAGACACCTATACTCCAAATCAGTGGCGTGCACAGTGGAATCGCCGGGGTAGGCAGCGGGAAGGTTTACCTATCTCCATTGCACGGTCTCATCGTCCAAGGGAAGCCGGGCGCAGCGTACGGGCCCTCCTCTTCTTGGCGCGGTCCTGGCTGAAGCCGGGGCCACCGGGGGGGGTTTGTAGGCAACGCCGGAGAGTTTTTAGTTTCGGTATAACCCCTTCGAGGGGGAGTCCCACATACCCGTAGGCATCCCCATGCCTAGGGCATCCATAAAGATTTCCTCTCCGTTAAAAAAAAGGCAGCAGGAAGGTTGTAAGCGCTGCTTACCCCGCTCCACTGCACGCTCTAGCTCCAAATGAATGACGTAACCTCTTCAGATATACGAGAACTGCCGCAGAAGCTGTTCGTGTTGCTGACAACGCGCCTGCTCTCGCTCAAGAGCTTCGGCACGCTCGTGCAGGGTGCCATGCTGGCGCTGGTTGTTTTGGACACAAATGTAACTCTCCTGTTGAAAAGAGACGCAGCCAAAGGCTATGTGCCAGATGATATCCACGGTAAGATATGATTATTCATTGAAATCCAATTAGTCGATTATTATAAGTCTAGTTTCACATAATGTACCTATATACAATTCATTTCTGTTATGTAACTTCAGCCTATAGATCTCTTCCTCTCTAAAATGCTGCGCCCAACAGGGTGACATGTGAATTGCATTAAATAAATAAATATTGGGTGATGGCATTATGAATACACTCTGTTTTAAAATAATCTAGAATACTTTATCGGGTTATTGCCTGAATTTATAGTTTGACTGAATTGAAAATCCGTAAATTTTTCAATGCACTGTTTGGAAACGAGGTCGCTTTGTTTGGAAGTACCTTAATTTTTATTTATTTTCAGTTTCCTTGTTTGAAAAGGCGCATGTTTAAGTACGTAAATCGAAGAAGACAAGTTTATCGAGTAATTTGTACGTCGTTGTAGTTTTTAAAATTCATTCCGCAAGGGAAAAGGTTTTGCATTATACAGCCCCAAGTCTTCTTAAATCTATCAAATGAATTCAAGAATTTTTACATCTTGATTTTTATGTTTACTTTTACGGTTTTACCGTTAGAAATTAAATTTCTGAACGACACTGAACGTTAGAACACAGAAAAATCCGAAAAGTAAAGCTATGGCCGGGAATCGAACCCGGATCCTCGTCATTCCGTGACGCGTGCTATTCCCGTACCTACAACACCCATAGCAGGTGGGCAAGCTTTCGAACACACACAAGTACATACTTGCATATACCACACCTCTGCTCAGTAATCGTCTATCTGTTACAACTAGCCTCCGATAAAGGGACCAGACTGAAAACCAGCGCTGGGTTCATGTAGCCCAGCACACGCTGAGACTGGTACCCGTTGCCGGAACATAGCCCGCCTAGTGTGTCTCTTTGTTTTTAACTTCTTTACTTTGATCGAAGCTTCTTTAGTCTTGAATCTGTTGTCAACTTAACTTCTATCTGCTTATGTTTTGATAATAAATTGTTTTTTTATTTATTTATTTAAATGTGATCAAAAATGTTCATAACGACCCTAGCTATCATTCCCTAAAACCCCAACTCTCGCTTGCTAATCACAAGTTCGTGTAGTTTACTAACCTAACTTTTGGTAATCTGCGTATAATGTCCATTCAAATATTATAGATAAAAACATTATTTTATATTATAATTGTTTTTGTTAATCTAATCTAATCTTATCTTATTCTAGTGTTATAACGTGCTAATTATCGAAAGTAATACTGAAACTACTTTGAAATCGGACTGTTCCGAGTGAATCATATAAAAATGGAGATAGGTATTACACCTCTTATATTGAGTATCTAGTCGGCCCACATCCTCCTACTGCTGAGTAAAGGCCTCTTCATTTTCACGCCACTTTGCCCGGTCCCGTGCCAGAAGGCTGCGGCTCCACTGAGGCGGAGACGAGTGGAGCGGAGAGGAGACGTGTGGGGATCGACCAATCATATTACAGATCGGAGACGAGATGTGGATTTCATGTAATATGATTGGTCGATCCCCACACGTCTCCTCTCCGCTCCGCTCGTCTCCGCCTCAGTGGAGCCGCACCCTTATGTCATCTGACCAACGGGTTGATGGTCTGCCCAATGACCTTCGACCCAGTCTTGGCCAGCACCCTGCGACCACTTTCGATCATCTGTCGTCGTTCCGTCTTGCTTCTTGTGCCAACAACTAATGGAACATAATTAAAAAAATTACTAAGCACCTACGTGAAAAAAAATAGGAAAAATTATAATTAGTTGAAAAAACAATTACTTCAGTAATGCTCAATCCATAATATTCGAAATTGAAAATGAAATTTTTCGAAATGGATTTCGAACAACAACGTTATTAGTGTGAGAAACACTGCACTGCACAACACTGTTGCTGTCACACAGCAGTAGTGTTAAAAATATTATGTAGACTGTTTTTTGGAAAACGTTCATGTTTCAATTCTACTCTTATCTTATCTTAGTCTAGGGGTCCCTACGGATACACTTCGACCCATTCGTGGATCTTTTGTGTAATTACCCCTCCTTCGCACTATTCCATCGCTTTTACCACCTCATTCATGAATTGGGTGATTTGGCGTAGTGGAAGTGCCTTGAAATCTCCTGGTTCAGGGTATCCGATGCCGAAGAGTTTCCAATTCTACCCTACTCCCAGGGGAAATGCCAGGTGTGGTGGGTCTGGTGAGTTATTAATACAGATTGATTCATCACAGGTCTACTTTGGAAAAAAATACTAGTAAGTAGGTCAAAGAATAAGTATAGAGGGAACGACTGTGTCATTTCTCCAGATTGGGTGCAAGTGAGTGCAGCGGTGGTGGAGTTTACGTTTGGAGCGCTGATCGCCTGGTGGGGGCAGGCGAAGAAGAACATGGCGCTGTCAGGGTGGCTGGTGGCTGCTGCTGCGTCTGGTCTACTCGTCCTGGCTTTCCCATTCGAAGAGGCTACTGAATATTCTGTTGGTACGTACCAGCATCCAAGCTAGTCTTGGAGCAAAGAAAAAACATAGAATGAAATGAAATGAAATGAAATGAAATGAAATGAAATGAAATGAAATGAAATGAAATGAAATGAAATGAAATGTTTATTTGTCATAAGCGGGTTTACACGTGGATGGTGTTGAAATTGAATAAATTCACATAAGATCGCCACCTAGTGCCACAGGACTGGCGTACAAATGTCATATTAATTACATCATGATTATCTATTTTATAAGAAACACGACAATAAGACCAGTAAGTAGTGTATTCTGTAGCAATTATATAACAACACAATTTAGTCACTTAAAAACTCGTTAGTACTGTAAAAGCATTTATCTGTTAACCATGCCATCACTTTTTTTTGAAGACCTTTAATTTTAGGCACTTAAACACGTCAGGCAATTTATTATAAATTTTCACACACATTATGTAGGTATTTTTAGATGATAACGCTAATTTTACATGCGGTTTAAAAAGTTTATATTTATATTGCAGTCTAACCTTGCGAGGGCACATCTCTTGCCATTCTGTAAATAAATGTTTATATTTGTGAACAAATATGCAGACCTGCAAGATATATAGACAAGGAACTGTTAGAATACCATACTGGACGAAGTAAGGGCGACATGATTCTTTTCGGTTAATTCTGAAAATAGCCCTTATGCAGCGCTTTTGTGCAATAAATAATTGGTCCACCTTTAGTACAGTTACCCCATATTACTATTCCATATCTTAACGTAGAACCAACGTAACCGTGATATGCCAATAATGCAGCTTGCAAAGAAACGGTCTGACCAATCCGCCTCAGAGCAAACACAAAGCTGTTGACTTTGGAGCAAACTTTATCTAAATGTTCTCTCCATTTGCAATGACGGTCAATAACTATTCCTAAAAATGTCGTATGTTGTACTTCTTCAATAGGATCGTTATTATAGTGTATATTTATATTTTGGGAACTACCTCTATCTGTATGAAATTGAATGTAATTAGTTTTACTAATGTTTACCTTTAAATTATTTAATTCTAGCCAATTTATTGTTTGAGCCAGTGTTGAATTTATGTCATCATTATACGTAAGCAAATTTTTACATTTTATTATAATAGATGTGTCGTCTGCAAATAAAATACATTCGTGAGGTATGTGACTTGTTAAGTCATTAATGTACATTAGAAACAATAAAGGTCCCAAAATACTGCCCTGGGGCACCCCATAGCCGTTGTTCATATAGGAAGATCGATAAGCTTTTGCAGATTGAGACTTAGCACAGTATCTGAGAATCTCCACACATTGGCTCCTATCATCAAGATACGACTTTAACCATTCCAAAGGTGGCCCTCTTACACCATATCTAACTAGCTTGGCCATCAGTCTTTTATGGCACACAAAATCGAATGCCTTGCTCATGTCCATGAAGAGGACTGTCACTGGTATGTTATTGTCTATTGCGTCTACAACACTTTTTACCAATTTAAACGCAGCCAGTGAGGTACATCTAGATTTGCGAAATCCATGTTGTTCTTCATTAATAATGTTATATTTTTCAAAAAAACCTAAGAGTCTATTACACATAGCTTTTTCATATATTTTTGCGAAAATTGGTGTTAAGGTAACTGGTCTATGATTACTCATATCGGTTTTATCTCCCTTTTTATAGAGAGGCTTAACCACCGACCTTTTCAACTCAGCCGGAAAGATTCCTTGTAGCAGTGACAAATTAATTACATGTGTAAGCGGTTTCGCAATGATAAACATAGTTTTCTTGATAATGTCTGTTCTCAACTCATCGTGACCAACAGCCATTGAGTTCTTAAGTGATGAAATTATTTTAATTAGTTCATTTATGCTTACAGGATTGAGAAAAAATGTCATATCATTATTATTAATACGGATGTCACTTGTAGTATTTGATGTCACATTTTTATTTACAATATCAATAAAATATTTATTAAATTCTTTAGCAATATCTTGCGGATCTATAATACATTTATTATTTACCACTAGCTTATCTACAGATCTTTTATTGCAGTCAGCTGAGCTGTATTGCTTTATAACATTCCACACTGCTTTACATTTATTGTCATTTCTATATATATATTTCATGTTTTCTGACTTTTGATGCGAGATTATACAATGTTTAAGCAAGCGTGTATAATTTTTGTACCTTGATTTACACTGATTTGATCTCCTACTCAATAAATACAGTTCCCTTTTTTTGCGGCAGCAATTTCGTAAGCCCTTAGTAAGATGTTTTGAGGCAACTGATTTATTTGTAACCTTAACTCTAATAATCGGGAAACATAATTTGTAAAAAAGAGTAAATAATTCATAAAAATTTCTAAAAGCTCGTGTCGAATCACTGTCACTGAGAACTTCATCGAACGATAATGCAGACAAACATCTAACAAATTGTGACTGGTTTTCCTGACTGTACCTAGTCCCTTTTAAATTCGTACCACCACTTTATAGGAGGTGGGACGCGTTTCTTCACAGGCATGTGGAACGACTGCGCAGTATGATCGGAGAGACCCAAATCAAGTACAGCCGCATGGCCCCCCCCCCCCCTAAAGTTGGTTGCTATGTGATCTATGCAGGTCTCTGTGTGAGCCGTAACTCTTGTAGGACTATTGACAATCAGCTCTAAGTCGTAGCCTTCCAGAATTTGCTCGAATTCTCTTGAGATTGGCGAGACCTTAATCGTGTCGATATTGATGTCCCCGCATAATATATACTTTTTCTTCCGTATTGACAGACGGAAGAAAGCAATTCTTCGAGCTTGTGAAAAAATAATGACGATTTTGATGTAGGAGTTTTATTCGTATACACACAAATTATTATCATATTATATTGCGTAACATTGACTGCACAGCATTCAAAAATGCATGATTGCGCAAGTGGGATAATTTCATTTAATGGCGCATAGCTCAAATTATTACGAATAAGAATCGCAACTCCTCCCCTTTTCGACTGTTTGCGCGAAAAATGGGCAGCTAACTGAAAGTTGTTTAGCTTTAAATTTCCTTCTGATCCTCGAAGTATGTTGGTTTCGCTCAAACACACCACATCTATAGGAGCACCTTCTTTTTCTAGGTCGGTTATGGCAGAATTTAGTAGCTCTTGTTTATTTAATAATGTACGGTAATGTAATAATGTACGGGTATCAGTTGCTTTTCTACCCGCGCAAATGGTATAAGCCCATCGAGGGAATCAGCGAAAATCATGGCTAGAACCCTATCTCTATTTTTATTCCCCTTTCCACCTAGTTACACCTACAATCATGCTAAACGTGGTCTTAGGCTTCGTCTGCCCCGTAAGGGGACGTGATTTGGGTAGTATGTATGTATTTACGTTTCGCGTTTATGTATTGCCAACCCTGTGCGGGTAATAGGACCTCGTGCAAGAAGTCCGGATCGCAGCCACCGTCTTACTTGCTAATGTTTTGTGTTGCGCTGCTGTATTTCGGCGTGGAGAGTAAGAAAGCTGGTGAAGTTACTGGCACAAGAGGTATTCTATTTTAGCACTCCAAATGCATCTGTAATCTTTTAGTGTTACGCCCATGGGTGGTGGTGCTCACTTCACCCACTTGCTCGCTTTCGGGAACATTCTGAGAGGCTTGCGCCCAGCAGCGGAACTTTAAAAAATATTTCTCTACCCTTTAACAGAGCTCTGCGGGGGCGAAATAGTAACAGACCTCTCTCACCGCTCAAATATCCACTGGGATCCGAACGTGGTACCCCGAATAGCAGTGCTGGTGATGACAGCGGCCTTCTGCGCCATCGGCAGGCTGAGCGTCTGGGCCCACGGGCTGACGTACCTAGACGACCATGAACCTGAGAATGGGGCTTATTTCTATGGTAAATCATTACCCATTGCAGATTGCAAGTCGTAGAACTTTGTGCTAAACCCGTCAACAAACGTTGCAAAGTCATTTATCAGTCATTCGGAAGTGGTGATTTCGTAAACCAGTATGAACTGGGATGCGTGCCTGGTGACAGCCACCTCTGTAACTCTGTAACTGGCGTCACTGAAAATCAGCGTCACGACATTATCCTGGATCTTATCGTGACACATAGCTGAGTGGCGGCCATTTGGCTGGTTGGAATAAGTAGCCATGTACAATATTCTGTTTGTGTTTCTGTATCAGCTAATAAAGTTTTATTATTCTTATTCTTATTTAAGTGTCCTTCTTTCTCTACTTCTTGGTTCCTACAGCTTTTCATGCACAAAACATTTGAAGTTATTCCGACCACAGCTATAGAGGCTGCTTATCAACTTGTTCATCAGGAATGCTGATCTCCATCCGGCTGTCCCTGGGCCTGAACTGCGTCTCCTGGCTGGAGCCGTTCGCGATGAGACCCAGCTGGTGGATCGTCCAGCTCATCATCTGCGGCCTCGCGCTCTTCTTCGCCTTCGTCTTCACTCTCTTTCCGAAGAGGATGGAGAAATATAAGCTGTTGGAGGGTGAGATCGCCGACAGAGGTAAGAGGTTCTGTGAGGGATGAAATAGTAGATTGTATCTCAAGGGAGCGAAATTATATACAAGGTCTTTAAGAATTTTTTCTGAATGTTTCAGCAGGGGGTTCGATTTGTTCGACTAAACACACCTAATTTCAATTTTGTTAGCTATATACTTATGTTAACCACGTCTTTATCCCTTGCGGGGTAGGACAGAGCCTAGGGTAACAATACCTAGAGGCCACGTTTAGCTTTATTGTGGGTGTATAAGTGGAAAGGGGAATCAAAATAGTTGCTAGCCGCATCGCCTATAAAAGTCATGGCTCCTATGCCCATTCGCTCGATGGGCTTTTACCATCTGCACGGGAAGAGAAGCAACTGGTACATTCTATGTATTTTCTTTGCTCCCAGACCAGCATGGAATTTCAACTATGATTTAAAAATAATCAATTGCTTCTCTTCCCGCGCAAATGGTGAAAGCCCATCAAGGGAATGGGCGACAATCTTAGGAATCATGTTATAGGTGATGCGGTTAACAACCCATCACAATTTTGATTCCACCTATACGCCCACAATCCAAACGTGGCCTTTAGGTCTTATTACCTTAGGCTCTGTCTAAGGGAAAAAGACGTGATTTATATATGTGAACATTTACAAGGCTATATATAGTCAATCCACCTGCTGATATATTCTAGAACAGTTTAAAGAGAACCTGTATTTATATCGTGTCCATAATTAATGTTCATGACATAAAAACTTTTTTGTTCTTTTGAGCGTAAACTGTTACTGGCCACTAAATAGCCATAATAATACTCTTTATGAATAAAAGTCCTCGTTCTGCTGTTAGAAGCCAAAGCATATGTTTCATTTTATAAAAATAAAATGATTAATGTTGTTATAAACATTAATTGGTCCTTAATTCGAATTGGCTATTTAGTGGCCAGTAACAATTTACACTCAAAAGAACAAAAAAGTTATATTAAATAAAGAACAAAGATTCTAGATTAGAGTCCCAAACGGAGATGAAAATCTTGAGACCGTGTGAAACATACTGCTTTTCACACCACCTACGACGTAAATAAAAAGATCTGAAACAAATGAAAAACTTAAGTTAATGACCTGTTGTATGTGTGAGTAATGTGTGCGATACAAATTGACGTTCCAAATTAGAAAAATGACTTAAGTCCCATATCAGTTCTGTAGACTACTACATACAACAGGTCATTTACCTACTTAAGTTTTTCATATACCTACTTGAATAAGGCCGTTGTTTGTATGATGAGTACTGGCAAAAACAACTCTTACAGCTTTAAATTTTGCAATAGAATAGTTTCGCTTTGTTCCTTCTTATGAGGGAGGAATGATCTTTTCTTCTGAATAAGAGGTGAAAAAGTTAAGATAGGTACTCTCTCTTCTTCGTCGCATCCATCATTGCTGATGGTTGATGAAAGTTTTCCATGGCTCTGTGTGCGAGTTGCTTCCACCTGCTGCTCCGATTTTTAGCTTCCTAAAGGGCCGTTGACATATGAAGCCTGGTGAGGTCGGTTACTTGGTCACACCAGCGGCTAGGTGACCGACCACGACCGCGTGGTCTTTTCCCCTCTACTTTGAGGTACTCACAAGGGTTCACAGGGTTTAAATAACACCATTACTGACTCTATGATTACCTTGCAGGTCTGCTCCAGACTCTGGGCCGTGTAGTCCGGAGTAAGACAGTGCTTTTGCAGAGTGCCGCCCTCTCCTGCCTCTACGCTGCCGTATTTAGCTTTATACGATACGACTCCGACTTTGTCCAGGTTCGTTGCACACCATGACTCTGACATGATTCACCGTCGTAGTTAAATCTTGAGATCTTGCTAAAAAATATGTAATCACTCCAGCGTCAATAAAATAAAAAGTAAGTAAGTAAATGCTTTATTGTACAAATATAAAGAAACAAATACAATTTACAAAAAAATAAAAATAACATTAATACATGCACAAAGGCGAACTTATCCCTATAAGGGATCTCTACCAGTTAACCTTTGAGTAGATGAGAGGAGCATTAAACGAGGGACCGACAAAATGAGAGTTTAAAATTCCAGATAGTGAAAGCCACAATAGAGCGTACATATCTAAGTACAATAAACAAAACATAAAAAAACTACTAAATATCATTACACACATGCATACATACAAAATACATGGGTTTTATGAAAAAGATGGAAATGTAGCGACCTTAGCGTCATCTAGACATCGACTACATCAAAGTAATTCTACAACGATGCACCAGAGCTTGTGCCAGTGACGTCATGCTTTACATCGCGCCAACGGAGTTTCTTTCAAAGCGCAAATACCACTTCCAGTTCTCTTCCTTTGGACTTCGATCCGAGAGAGATCTCTCTATACTCTATACCTCTCCCCACACAAATGTTTCCTGATAGTTTATGAGAGGGATTCTGCTAAAACATCTAGTCACTCAAGCGCCTAAGAAATACATTAAGTTTTATGAAAAAGTTAATTACATACATACATACACATATCACGACTTCATCCCTTACGGGGTAGACAGAGCCTAAGGTAACAAAACCTTAAGGCCACGTTTAGCATGATTAAAGGCGTATAGGTGGAAAGGGAAATCAAAATAGTGATGGGTTGCTAGCCGCGTCGCCCATAACATGATTCCTAAGACTCGCCCATTCGCTGGGCTTTTACCATCTGCGCGGGAAGAGGAGCATCTGGTAAATTCTATGTTTTTTCTTTACTCCCAGACCAGCATGGAAGAAATACAAAAGTTAAACACAATGAAGTTAAGTTCTAGGCGTCTACTGCACCAATATGCACTGTGTTTTTAAAACAATCCGGAATACTTCAGAATTGGGTTAGTTTTAACTTTGATTCCTTTCATCACGATATGATAGAGGTTTTTATGTAAGTATTCTTGTCTTCCAGGCTCAGTTCCATGTTGAGACAGTGCGGCAGGACCCTCGGGCGTCGCGTGCTGTCACGGACCGATTCCGGACCTTTGTCGTCATCCTATTCATCATGGTAAGGTATGCTTCAGGTTATTCTGAAACTAGTCTTTTATTATGGTCTACTGCTGGGCAAAGATTCGTCTCAACCTCTGCAATCGATCTGACGCAATGTCAGGCCAGTCCAAATACGCGTCCAAATAGTCCCGCCATCGCCTTCTCGGTATGCCTCGTAGTTGCTGGCTAGTCTTTGGCACCTACTAAGTAACCGAGTGAGCCTCTGTGAGAAAAAACATAGGATGTACTAGCTGCTCCTCTTCTGGCACAGATCGTAAAAGCTATAAGTCCTCAAGGCCACATTTGGTATAATTATAATGTGGGCGTATAGGTGGAAAGGGGAATCAAAATAGTTTTGAGCCGCGTGGTTGTTTCCTCTGTGCTTTGAGGTCTTATTAACCTAAGGCTCTGACTACTCCGTCAGGGATAAAGAGTGAGTGAGTGTATGCTTGTATCTTCTTCAA
Source organism: Pandemis corylana (assembly GCA_949127965.1). Taxonomy (NCBI): domain Eukaryota; kingdom Metazoa; phylum Arthropoda; class Insecta; order Lepidoptera; family Tortricidae; genus Pandemis; species Pandemis corylana. The sequence continues at coordinate 12,235,712 of OX421869.1, read as the reverse complement.
GCTGAAATGACTTGATGGATTTGGATCAAATTTGGAGCGGAGATAGCTCGTGCCCTCGAAACACAGGCGACTTTTTATCCCGGAGAACTGCATAGTTCGGGATAGTTGTAAGAAAATTCTTTGCAGATGAATTCGCGGGCAACAGCTAGTACGTACATATGTAAACCCAAACTCCCTACTTCAGTTGTTCCGCACGTATTTCTCCGTGCGTCGGACGGTTGGTGTGAAGGCGAGGACAGCGGCCCGCGTCGGCGGTCTGGTCGCCATCTTGCTGGTCATGCCGTTCACCTTCCTGGCCGCCATGCACTGCGAGATCGGGGACGTGGGGGGGTCGGGCCAAAGCTATGTGCAACCCTGGTGCAGTACGCATTGTAGGTAAGACATGAAATAATGCTGGTTGAGCTTTGGAGACCGACTTTTGAAAGCACGTCACGCGAAAGACATTCGGAAGTGATGAAAATCTGTGCATCATGTGCTACAGCTCAAATTACATACCTAAATCTATATAAATCTCATCGTTATCCCTTACGGCGTAGACAGAGCCTAAGGTAACAATACCAACAGGCCACATTTAGCATGATTCCACAATCAAGCGTATAGGTGGAAAGAGGAATCAAAATAGTGATGGGTTGCTCGCCGCATCGCCTAAAACAAGATTCTTATGATTTTCGCCTGTTCCCTTGATGGGCTTTTACCATGCGCGGGAAGAGAAGCAACTGGTACATTCTTGATGTTTTTTCTTTGCTCCCAGACCAGCGTGGAAGTGATGAACGATGCTACTGAAAAACGGGAGCCCTTCGTTTGGTCGAATGATCGTTTGGTCTTAACTGAATTAAATTGAAACCATCGAATTATGAGAAAAATTATCTTAAATTTACTTCAACTTCCTTGTGAGCTTCTTTGTGAAATCCTTTCCGCTGGCGTTTTGGTCGTCGTCACTGTGTTTTGTGGTATTTATTTAGGTCCCACTAAAAAACAGCGTTGCAGCTTACCTTAACATTGATTGTGCTGAGTCGGGCCAATTTTACACCATTTCGGTACAATTTTTTAGATACTTATAGTTTAGTGCGAAATGATTGCCTGCTCGTCTTCTTTTATTTTCAAATGTACTGTTTCATCTTATCTCTATGTGTACTAACATTACATTTGACCAAACTAATTATTCGACCTTCCGATGTAGACCATACTGCGCACTAGGCATGCCTTTATACTATTCCTCATTTTCTAAGGCCCTGTCTCACCACTGTCTGCTAAGTACCTGCAGTTTATCTTAAGTGTCAGTTAGTGATGATGTCTCTGTCTATTTCGTAGTTATAAATAGAAAGGTATAGATAACTGACCTACCGTACATCAAAGCCACCGAACATCGGTTAAATAAATAACGACACTGTCTTCAACCTCAACATTGGCGAAATCATCGACAGTATCGATGGCGCTGTTTCTTTTTAAAAATTGAATTGAATTGATAACTGGCACTTAAGATAACTTGAACTTAACAGAGAGTGATGAGACAGGCCCTAAGACTATTTGTGCTTGTCAGGTGTGAATCGGAACGTTACGGGTTCAGTCCAGTGTGCGCTGTCAACACGTCAACGACGTATTTCTCGCCGTGCCACGCCGGCTGCAGGAGCTATACGGACCTGAATGGATTCCTGTAAGTTAACCAATCCTTTTTGAAATCATACATACAATACATACCCATTATAACTCTCTATCCACGGGGTAGACGGAGCCTGTAGGGTGACAAGCCCGAAGGCCGCGTTTAGCGTCATCTAGATCGAAAGGGGAATCAAAATAGTGATGAGTTCCTACCCGCATCGCGTATAATATGATTCCGAAGATTTACGCCATCGATGGGCATTTACTATCTGCCGGGAAGAGAAGCAACTGGTACATTATTATGTTCTTTCTTTGCTCCCAGACCAGCGTGGAAGGGTACGTATTAAAGAAAAGATTTTGTTTAGTTATATTCGTGTAAGCGTAAAGGTGGAAAGGGAATTCAAAACATCACCAGTAGTGGGTTGCTAGCCGCATCGCCTACAACATAACTTCCACGCAATCATGACAAAATAAATGTATGTCTTGTTACCTTAGGCTCTGTCTGTCCCATCATTACCCTGCACTACATGGTCTCATCATCTAAGCGAAGCCGGGGCGTTTGTGATGAAACCCTTGTGGCAGCCCACTGCGTCCCCATCTCACCGGACTGAGGCAACGCCGGAAAGTTTTTAGTTCGGGTATACCCCTTCCCCACATAGCCCTAAGTATCCCTGTGCCTGGGGCATCCATAAAGATTTCCTCAACGTTAAAAAAAGGCTCTGTCTGCCCCGTAAGGCATAAAGACATGATTTATGTGTGTATAATCCAGTGGCGTATCTATAGATAACCAAGGGCCCTGGTGCAAATAAAAAAATGGGGCCCCACTACTATCTCAACTGGTCAGGTTTTATCAAGTGAAAATGTTAAATATTATTTCTGGTAAGGATTCGAGGGCCCCCTGAGCTTAAGGGCCCCGGGGCACTGCACCGCCAAGCCCCTAGGTAGCTACGCCACGGTATAATCGTGAATGCGTGTTGTTCTAGGGTGTTTGGTGAGTGCGCGTGCGCGGGCGGCGTGGCGGCGCGCGGCGCGTGCTCGCTGCCCGGGTGCATCACTGCCTTCAACTACTACCAGCTCATGTTCGCACTGCTGCTCGCGTTCGGAGGTAGGCTCGCCGTAACGTTACGTTTTCTGAGATTCATTCAGAGAGAGTTGTTGAGTGTGTCCAAATATCTGTAGGCTTATTATCTAAATCGTTCGCAATCGCCATCGTGTTCATTTTGACAGTTCTTGTATGAATGTGACAGCTAGCTGATTCCGATGCCAATTGTCAGCTCATACATGAACTGTCGAAATGAACACGATGGCGATTGCGAGCGAGTTAGGTAATAAACCTACTGGGTTGTGTAGATGCCCTCTATTCCACCATTTCGACAATAGTCGGTGATAAGTGACAATTCTGTTCACATTATAAACTCGACGAGGCTACGCCTGTTGGCTTCGTATGAATGTGCATTGCATTTCGAATTGTCACATGTCGCTGACAATGGTCGAATTAGTGATAGGGGACTGATGTTAGTAACGTTAGTAATATTATAAATGAGAAAGTTTGTGGGGGTGTGAATGTGAGTCAGACAGAAAGACGGACGGACAGATGGACAGACGGACAGACAGATGGACAGACGAACAGACAGACATTAGTAGTAATCTCTGTTAACATATTTTTTGATTCCAGGCGCCTCCCTTCTAATGCAGGGCATGGTTCTCCTTCGCTCTGTCGCGGTCTTCGACAAAACAGTGGCGGTGGGAGTCTCGTTCGCCACCATAGCCTTGCTGTCCCACGTGCCTGGTTACCTGCTGTACATGCTGATCAGCCGTGAGTATCATCTGAAGAATTAAAAAAAAACACATTTTTTTTTCCTCAGAATTTGAAATTTAAGAACTAATGTATCCCTAGGTCAGTTTTGTTACTTTGTATAGTTTGCATACAGCCTTACCGTAACTTCTTAATGCGATTAAATTTCGACTCAGTTCAAGTTTTAGCTGTCCTTATTAGTATGGGTCTGACAGCGAGCGAACCTAACCTGAATCGGAATTGAATCGCATTAAGATGTCATGGTAACCGCCCTGGTACTATTGTACGGATGGAGGTAACAAAACAGAGAGCAATGATGGTCTTTCCGAATGCGCTGGTAGTTTAAAAAAAGACACGTAAAAGAGCCCTTGGCGGCCAATTTGCAAAATAAAGTTTTGAACTTCCATGCTGGTCTGGGAGCAAGGAAAAAACATAGAATGTACCAGTTGCTTGTCTACCCACGCAGATGGTAAAAGCCCATCGAGGGAATGGGCGAAAATAATAGGAATCATGTTTTAGGCGATGAGGCTAGCAACCGATCACTATTTTGATTCCTTTTTCCACCTATACGCCCAAAATCTTGCTAAATGTGGCCTGTAGGTGTAGGTACCGGTTACCTTAGGCTCTGTCTACCCCGTAAGGGATATAGACGCGATTTGTGTATGTATGTAAGTTTTGGACTTTGAATTTTGAACTTTAGAGTGACAATAATTTCTTCCTAATTACAATACAAAATAATTAGTTCTTATACTAATTCAAAATCACCGAGTATAAGTCCCACTGCTGGCCATAGGCGTCTCAGAATGAGTTTCTTTGATGTCCTTCATTTCAGACTTGAGCTGTGCCTTCAGCTACAACGGTGGGTGCCTGCTCCATAACCCCACTCTCTGGGTGATGGCGGTCCTGAGCGCAAGCTTGTCCGTGGTCTCCGGACTCCTCAGCCTGATCGCCAGCCGTATGGCCAAAGACTTATGAAGATCAATTAAATATTTGTGTATAATTGTGATAAGTATAAATTAATTAAAGGTTAAGAATAAATTAATTAAAGAGCTTTAATTTAAACTTAAGTACTTATTTTACTAGAACTAAACTCCTCCAAATCGCAAATAGAAGTATCTGAGGGTTTGTATTCAATACTTTATGATGACCATACTATCATTGTCGTCTTTCAATACAGGATGACTTTCAAGTTCAAGAATAATGCAATTTTCAATGAAACTATAAACTACTTAAACAAATTTATTAGATAGCCAGTGAAGTCATCCTTTTTTTATGGTGTGGAAAATACGCCTTATGCATCCGCTCGGTACGGGTTTACCGGGGGTATGTGGGGCTCTCCCGCGACGGCAGGCATACCCACTGAAACCACACGGATTCCCTATTCGGTCGTATGTGAGGCGTTACGGGAGCACTCGGTGTCACCGCGACGCCCCACGACCCCGGGATGGGGTTCCCTCGGCACCCGTGCAATGCAGTTTTGGGAATTTCATGGATTGTTGGCCTCGACTACAAATGGTAAGGAATCCATTTTCGCAATTACAATTGTACATCTGGAGTGTGATGAAATGACCTTTAAGTTATTCACAGGTTCATAATTATTCGCAATCTTAAGACGATATCCGGAAATATTTCATTAAAAATATGTGTTATCAAACCATCCTTATACTGATACGGTGACAAGTGATAAAACTGATAAAACATTCAATACATTGGCAAATGCCATCGGTAGCACACGCATAAGTGAATGAGTGAAATATGCAACAATGTTTTGAGTTTTGAAGAAGACAAAGGGGAAAAGACAAATATACTGTTGATAATTGCCGTCATGAATTGAAGTGAAAAGTGATAAGTTTAGTGTTTATTTACGAGCTTACGTTGCACAATGACAGTCAAAGGTACAGTTATTATTATTCCACTAAAGCACTTAGTAATAAGTTTCCACACTGGTCTGGGAGCGAAGAAAAAACATAGGATGTACCAGTTGCTTCTCTTCCCGCGCAAATGGTAGAAGCCCATCGAGGGAATGGGCTAAAATCATAAAGAATCAATTATAGGCGATGCGGCTAGCAACCCATCACTATTTTGATTCCATTTTTTTGCCATCTATAGCCCACAATCTTGCTAAACGTGGCCTGTAGGTCTTGCCACCCTAGGCTCTGTCTACCCCGTAAGGGATAAAGACGTGATTTGTGTATGTGTATGTATGTATGCCTGGTCTGGGAGTAAAGAAAATACATAAAATGTACCTACCAGGTCCTTCCCTTCCCGCGCATTACGCAGGCGATCTTAGGAATCATGTTACAGCGATGCGGCTAGCAACCCATCACTTTGATTCCCCTTTCCACCTATACGCGCACAATCACGCTAAACGTGGCCTTTAGACCTTGTTACCCTAAGCTCTGTCTATCCCGTAAGGGATAAAGACATGTAATAATAAGTATTGCTTTTGCCTGGACTGATTTTGAGGGTCAGACAGACTGCCGCCGCCGCCTGGTAGCCTAGTGGTAGTAGCTCTTAAGCAGAGGTTCGTGGGTTCGAAATTATGATGCGAAATTACATTTGCTATTTACTATAAGCTTTTCGGTGAAGGAAAATATCTTGTGAAAACCTGACTGCGTAGGAATTATGACCCAAGCCCTCCTATTCTGTTAGGAGGCCTGTGCTCAGGAGTGGGTCGTAGCTAGGCTGGAGATGATGAGGATAAGAGGAGCAGACAGTCTGCATTCCGTCTGCAGTTATGTTAGTTAAGCTAACTGACTTCCCATACATTATCTTAGGTCCCGTTGCAGTCGGTACAACTGCACGCTAACTGCGATTGCTACGTATGGGCAGACTGAAGTAGCAGTAACATTGCAGTTGGAAAGCAGTCCGTCTGTTGCCTTAAGCTGAAAATTGCTTCTTTAAAACTGTTACCAACAAAAAAAACAAACTTAGGAATCTTGGATGAAAATCTTAGGAATCATGTTTGTAGGCAAAGCGGCTAGCAAACCATCACTATTTTGATTCCCCTTTCCGTCTTATTCCTCCGAGCCGAGACTCAGCTGCTCCGCAAACTCATAATCCTTTAGTAAGGTGTACTTGCGGAGCTTGGGGATTTGGGCCTGATCAGCTGCAGCGCCGGGTTGTAAGCGGATGTGGGACAGAGCGAATGTGTCGACGCAAGTAGCGTCCCACACCAGAGCCCTACCTAGCACCAAAGTGACCCCGGTTTGGATTTTTAATTCATAACATTCAAACTTTGGTGCAGGACAAGGTTCGAAAGTTCGACGAGCAGCGTTTAGTTGACCTCGACGCTAAACGCGATGAATTGAAGTCTCGCCAGCCGGTTGCCATTCGCTACCACTATGTCAACGGTGTGCTCACGTGCATTCATTGTGCGCGAGGTTTCACCGCTAAGATCGGCTATAAGCCATCTTCGGGCGCATGAGCGTCGTACTAACTAGGAGTCGAAGTGGTCGCTATGGCCGAAATCGGTCATTTGTAGCATTTCCCACAGACATCGTCGATTTTTGATACACAGGATGCGACGGTTGGCACGCTTCACGGCTGTACCTATTCTAGGTCTTTACAAGTGGGTACTTAAATGCCCTTGTTGAATTTTATCAACGTTACTCATTTACCGGAATAACGGGGAGCCAAACAACAATATCAAATGAGTCAGCAGATCACAAGTTTCGCTGCAGCAGCAAAAGCTATAGATGAAAAACTTAAAAAAAGGACTAGGGGCTTTGCCGAGACATATCTTAACGCGACTCAATTCTGATTCTGAATCTTTACTTAAAAATGATTTGTAGGTACTTAGTAAATCAATTTAGCACTAGTTCATTATATCGTAATTAAAAAGTAAAGCTAAAAATAATAATAAATAAATATTTTATTGAATCATGTTACGCCGCGACTTACGCGCAAGATTTATATTATTTAAACATATATATTTCGCAAAGGCTTGGCTGTCTTGCACGTAAGAGCGGAGTAAATGTTTGCCGTTCAATAAATAAGTACACTATGTAATAATAAAAATTTATAATAATAAATGGAATTTACGCGCGGACATCTGCCCCCTAGTGATTAAATTAAGTTGATAACAGGCATCAATAATCCGATTACTGAAGCACGCACGTTTGTTTTGATACAGTCACGAGGCATTACATATACGAGTGTCTTTCTAGGAAAATCATAAGTTTATCTTCAGATTTTTATGATACTTTTTTACAATTTCATTGAGCATAATACAATACAGTTTTAAAACATGCCGACTGATACGGTAAAAGCCGACTGCCAATATTGATGCAAATCAGTTACTCTCCGCTAGTACAAGGGCCTTACCATGACGTCTTAATGCGATTCAATTCCGACTCAGTTCAGGTTTTAGCTATCTATCATTTTTAGTATGGATCTGGACGAATGAAGAACCTAAACTGAATCGGAATTGAATCGCATTAAGACGTCATGGAAAGGTTCCAGAACCGTAAGTCGGTGGATCGTACAAAAAAAAGTAAAACCAATTTTGCGAAGTGGCAAAAAAATTATGTGCAAAATCGGGGTCAATTTTTTTCTTTAAAAAAATGAATGATTCAGAAAATACCAAATATACTTCATTTTGAAAAAAAGTAAGTGTAGGCTTTTTATAAACGCTCTACGCTCGATGAACAAAAAATTTACCTAGCTACTCCGCTACTCACGTGCAAGATAACCAAGCCTGTGTGAAATATAAATATGTTTTTCATGCAACCCTCCCTCCACTGCTGCCAATAAAACACATATAAATCCCACAAAATTAATTATCCCTTACACCACACAAACACTGACGCGTTTCGATCCCTCTACGGGATCATTTTCAAAATTTTATGAGCACAACCTGTTACACATGCAAACTCTGGAATTCTCTTCAGGCTCACAAGATAAATTATAAATTATGTAAACTGTATAATTATAAACTTTCGAGGACAACTTTCAGCTAATTATTTATTATCTTTAGCGAGTATCTGTTTGTCGCTTTAATCCGGCCAGTATCAGATACACGAGCGTCCATTTATCATATTTAATAGCTTCATTTGAATATAAATTAGCGTCTTGCAACTATTTTGGTTCCCTTTTCCACCTGTACGGCCACGATCATGCTAAACGTAGCTTTTTTTAGATCTTGTTACCTTAGGTAAGGGTTATAGATATGATTTGCATATGTATTTATAAAGTATGCAAGAAACTAAAATATTATGTTTTTTTTATATATTACAAGGAAGGCAAACGAGCAAGTGGGTCACCTGATGGTGAGCGAGCACCACCACCCATGACAACCGCAACACTAGAGGATTGCAGAACTTTATTGTTTACTAGCTTCTGCCCGCGACTTCGTCTGCGTTGAATTATACGTATAAACCTTCCTCTTGAATCACTCTATCTATTAAAAAAACCGCATCCAAATCCATTGCGTAGTATTAAAGATATAAGCATACATAAATTAAGATATAAGCGGAAAGATTACACAAAAGATCCACGAATGGGTCGAAGTGTATCCGTAGGGACCCCTACACCAAGATATAAGCGGACAGACAGCGGAAAGCGACTTTGTTTTATGCTACGTACCTAGTGATTTTATACCATGTATAATAAGTATGTTATAAATTTATAAGCGACTATAGTGTAAAAACTTTTCATGTTACTAATCCTAGAAAACAGAATAATTTTCAATTTACTGTAAAATATCATTTTAAATATCAATTGGGAAATAACTTACGTCAGTTTGCTATTTGCATAAAACTTGGTCTTGGCCTACCAGGTCTTCCGGTGCCGCTGCAAAGGCTTTGGGTCTTCCTCACCACGTACATCCTGACGCTGAAGCGCTTCGACCTGTTCCTGCAGGGGGCGCTGCTGATCCTGGTGTTGCTGGACACTAATGTCACGCTCCTGCTGAAGAGAGACGCCGCCAGGGGACACGTGCCGGGCAATATACATGGTAAGACACAACCCTACAGCCTAAGAAGAGAATACCCGTCGCCCATCACGCTGATCTGTGAGCAAAGGCAGAACATTGAATCTACCAGCTGTTTGTCTTCCCGCGCAGATCGTAAAAGCCCATCGAGGCCATCGGTGGAAATCTAAGGAATAAAGGTATAGGCGATGCGGCTAGCAACCCATCATTTTCTCGTTTCCATTTTCTACCTATACACCCACGATAATGCTAAACGTGGCTTTTAGGTCTTTTTAACCAAGGGTAAGCTATACATACACAAATCACGTCTTTATCCCGTACGGGATAGACAGAGCCTAAGGTGACAGGTACCTACAGGCCACATTTAGCAAGATTGTGAGCGTATAGGTAGAAAATGGAAACAAGAAAGTGATGGGTTGCTAGCCTCATCGCTTATAACATGATTCCTATTATTTTCGCCCGTTCGCGATAGGCTTTTACCATCAGCGCGGGTAGAGAAGCAACTGGTACATTCTATGGTTTTTCTTTGCTCCCAGACCAGCACGAAAGACTAGACGTGACATGTATGTACTAAGTAAATTTCCCCTTATCCCTAACAGATTGGGTTCAAGTGGGTGCATCAGTGGTGGAGTTTACGTTCGGCGCGCTGATCGCGTGGTGGGGGCAGGCGAGGAGGAACCTGGCGCTGTCGGGGTGGCTAGCAGCGACTGCCGCTTCTGGTCTGCTGGTGCTGGCCTTCCCGTTTGAGGAGACCAACGAATTTCCAGTGGGTGGGTGGATCCGTGGCAGCGTAATGATTGACCTATGGGGTCATTGGATTCGAAAACGAACTCTACATTTGAGATTTTTGAAATTAATACGCATAGTTTAATATTTTATTTGTGGTACAAAATAAATTCCTAAATCACAATTATATCAAATTAAATAAACGGGTAAATACACAATTCTGATACTAAAATTATGAAAAAAAAGTTGCCCCAAATCGTTCCCCGGCGGCATGTTTCCCAGAAGGCTGGCAGCATTGCCGTGTTGAATGGCAATGCTGACCCTTTGTCCTAAAAAAAGCCAGCTCTATGGGCACCTGAAGTTTCATCAGCTTGATCGACAATGATTCATACAACCTGTGCGCACTTGGCCCCCACAGACCCATGATTTCTACCCCAAACAGCTCAAACATGTACGCATTGCTAATGCCCGCATATTTGCCAATGCCGAATTAACCCAGCGCGGGGCCTGTAGAAAATTCTGTCAAGGGGCCCTTGGTTTGCTTTAGGCCTTCAAGTTTAGGGTATTAAATAAAACAAAACTGTTACAAAGATATTTTACGCTCCTATCTAAATTAATATTTTTTTATTACGTTCAGACAGGCGTTGGAGCGCGGGGCCCCCAAATTCGCGGGGCCCGTAGAATTGGCTACTCCTGCTACGTGGCTAATCCGGCACTGATATTTGCGCCGCTTGACGGATTCCGCAGAGTCCGCAGCGAAACCAGCGGTGTTTGTTTAATAAGTTTTTCCATGAGCCTTTCGGAGATAGGACAGATCGCGAGGACGCCAGCACGTAACATATTAAACTTCAAGGGCGTAAATGTGAAGTTCCCAATACTGGGCCCACATCTGAACTTCAACCCTGTTTCTGAGAAAATACTTTTGCCAGCAGTGGGACGTAGGTAGATATAGGTTTCAAATTTAGATCTACGCTGCCTTTATAAATTTCGCAAGACGAACCAAGCCGTTTTAAAGAGTTATATTACGCACCCCATCAAACTCCAACGTAGCTTACCACCTCCTGAGCAATCGCGTTGTTGGGACTTGGAACGCTCTACCCGAAAGTGTTGTTACTGCTCCGTCATTAAATACCTTCAAAAATAGGCTTGACGCTTGGCTTGTTACACAAAATCAAGGACTTTTTAATGAGTGAAGTGCTAGCGAACTTTTAGATATTTATACTGGACTGATTTAAACTTTAACTTGGACTATGAGATAGGCACATCAGCAACTCTGCTGCTCGCCTATAATTCAATAATAATAATAATAATAATATTACAAACAGCTAGATGAGAGTAACCGAGGATCCTGCAGAATAGCGTGTAATTGGAGAAGCCTACGTCCAGCAGCGGGCTAGTATAAGCTGATGATGATTATGTATCATTCACAGAACTCTGTGGCGGCGAAGAGATATCAGTCCTGTCGTATCGCTCCAACCATGTGGACCCGAACGTTGTACCCCGGATAGCTTTGTTGGTGCTGACTGCAGGGTTCTGTGCCCTTGGCCGGCTCAGCGTATGGTCCCATGGGCTTACTTACCTTGATGACCACGAGCCAGAGAACGGGGCTTATTTTTACGGTAAGTCTAATCTACAACTCGCAAAGACTCGCGGCAGTCGGTGTACCTATTGTCGTTCATCATCAACATCACGTCAACCGAAAGACGTCCACTCCTGGACATAGGCCTCCCCCAAGGCTCTCTACTCAGACCGGTCTTGTGCTTTCCGCATCCACTGCGATCTCGCGATCTAAGTCAGGTCGTCGCTCCATCTTGTTGGAGGCCTACCGACAGCTCGTCTCCCGGTCCGCGGACGCCATTCGAGAACCTTTTAACCCCATCGACCAATATTTATTATTAGACAGTTTAATAAGATTATTTGTACACATTTGTGTAGCGGCTCACGCTTTTTTTGACAGTCATTATGACGTTCTTAGGGAGAGATCTATATTCAGCAGTGTACGTCTTTTAGCTGGTGATGATGTACATTCCAACTACTAGCTTCTTATCGGCTTTTCGCCAGGTATTCTGATCTCGATCCGGCTCTCCCTGGGTCTGAACGGCGTGTCCTGGCTGCAGCCAGGCTCGACTCGCAGCGACTGGTGGGAAGCCCATCTCTCCATCTGCATGCTCACGCTCATGTTTGCCATCCTCTTCACTCTGTTCCCGAGGAGAATGAACAAGTATAAGCTGGTCGATGACGAACTTATTAACAGAGGTAAGAGATTCAACTAATGTATCTTAGCAAATTTTTGAAACAGAGTTCTGTAAAATCATGTACATGGCATACGTTTGACTTCGATCTCGCTTGATGGAAGGTGAAGATGAGGCTTAAGATGGTACACGTTTGTCTAGGAGGTGTCTGTTCACTTTGGCCTTAAAGATGTCCAGATTATAGCGTTCCGGAAAAGCTGACCTCGGCAGAGTTCCACTCCATAGCCATCCGCATAATGAAAGAAGAGGCAAACCACTTCGTGCGTAATGGAGGTGCTCTACAAACAAGGGGGGAAACTGCTCGCCGCGCCTAGTCTTTCGGTGACGGAAAGGGGAAGGGGGTATCAATTCAAAATGCAATACGTATGTGTAGTCAATATGAAGCCAACCAGCGTAGATTCTTGTCGAGTTTGAAATGTAATTAGAATTGTCACTTGTCAGCAATGGTTGTGTTGGTCTAGACTAGAAATTAGTAAGTATCCCAGGTTTGTCTTTGTGGTTACAATTGATAATTACACATGACATTTAAGTAGACGCTACACACAGACAATACTTCAGGGTGCTACTTTATCTAGGTATTTTGGAGACAATGTCTTCGTCACCATTATCATCCTGTCATTAATTTTGGTGCCTTGCAGGTCTTCTCCAGACTCTGGGTCGCGTAGTCCGGAACAAGACCGTCCTGGTACAAAGCGCTGCCCTCTCCTTCCTCTACGCTGCTATATTTAGCTTCATAAGGTTTGACGCCGATTTTGTCCAGGTTAGTTAATGACCATTAAGTATATTCGCTGATATCCTTACATACGAAAGAATCCACCAAACTGACAACTTCCTGTTTTTGAAGTCAGTTACGAACCGTAGCTGTACTCGTTGTTCTCGTTCTATACCATATTTTTATATGACAAGGAAGGCAAACCGGCATGAGGGTCACCTGATGGTAACTGAGCAACGCCACCCACGGACACCCGCAACACTAGAGGGTGGCATATGCGCTGTCAGTCTAGAGGGCTAAGATAACAGAATACCTCACGTGCCAGTAATTTCATCGACTGTCTTACTCTCCACGCTGGAACACAGCAACACAAACACTGCTGTTTGGTGGCAGGATTACCGATTAGACTGTGGTATCGATACGGACGGTCTTAGCACTAGATCCTGACCCACAAGACTGACCAAATAACCTTATTCAATCAGCCCACATCCACCCACTGCTGAAAGGCCTTTTTTATTTCACGGCCCGTCATAACATTTTGTAGCAGGTTCTAAGAGCCAATAGATTTTTTTTTATCGCCAGTTTGTGAAACTTAGATACATTTTGAAACTCCACAGGCCCAATTCCACATTGAGACCGTACGACAAGACCCGAGAGCGTCGCGCGCCATCACGGACCTGTTCCGATCGCTCGTCATCATATTTTTTGTCTCGGTAAGACTTGCATGTAGTAATTAAGTCAGTGGCGTAACTATAGGGTGCCAAGGATGGCAAAATGCCATGGGCCCCTAGCTCTACGGGGCCCCGAACTGAGTCGGTTTAGAAGGGACACAGAAGGGACACTGATGCACTTCTTTATATTGAGGAAGGAACCCCATCTGACGAATTTGCCACGGGCCCCAGACGTTATAGTTACGCCACTGTATAAGGTACTTGTACTTGTACAAGGTACTTGTACTTGTACAAGGTACTTGCTAAAGTATCACAGCTGAGAAAATATCTACATTAAACATCAAACTCTGCAGATATTCCGTACTCGATTCTCTGTACGCCGAACGGATGGTGTGAAAGCAACCACAGCAGCAAGAGTTGGTGGCGTGGTCGCCATTATGGTGGCAATACCGTTCGCCATATTGGCACTCATGCGCTGCGATATTGGGGACCTGGGAGGCCCGGGGCGGGATTATGTGCAGCCGTGGTGCAGCAGGCACTGTGGGTAAGTCCATTTTACTTGGTCCTAAGAGTTGATCTTGTAGCTAGTTTCCCTATTGTCTCTTCTGGATCGTTTTTAGGCGTCGAGGTAACAAGGTCACGTGACAGCTGGTAACTGATAGAAAAATTCGAAGGCTTACCCACCTGCTATGGGTGTGGGGGTATAGCACGCGTCACGGAATGACGAGGATCACTTCGATTCCCGGCCATAGCTTTACTTTTCTGATTTTTCTGTTCTAATTTTGAGCGTCGTTTAGAAATTTAGGTATAAGTAGTTTAAGATATTGGTAACCAGTGGCGTAACTATAGGGTGGCATGTTGGCAAAATGCCAGGGGCCCCTAGCTCTACGGGGCCCCGAACTGACTTGGTTTAGAGCACAGACGGGACGCTGATGCACTTCTTTATATTGAGGAAGGAGCCCCATCTGACGAATTTGCCGCGGGCCCCAGACGTTATAGTTACGCCACTGTTGGTATAGAGATGGGCCGAGTACTCGTTTGATACTCGGTACTCTGCGTACTCGGCGGGTTTTTTGATACTCGTACTCGGCCGAATAACTCGGTTATTAGATAACGAGTAACGAGTATACATACTTTGTTTAAGAAAAGCAATATATTTAGGTAGATATAATTAAAACAATTGTTAATCAAAAAGTATTTATTAGTAATTTAGGAAATCTTTCAAAATCAAAATTAATAAAATCAAAATTATGTTAATCAAGTGACTAGTAGTTGAAAGGCGTGGGCGGGGTGAGGGGTGTATCAACGCGAGCCGACGTCTTGACCGGCGCAAACCTGTTTGTACTTGTTTACGCGCACGAAATGCGAATTTGATTGAACCGAGTTACTCGGCCGAGTACTCGGTTGAAAAAAAATTGAGCCGAGTAAAACTCGGTACTCGTTACTCGGCAAAAGTGTTACTCGGCGCATCTCTAGTTGGTAACATTTCAGATGTGAATCGGAGCGCTACGGGTTCAGTCCAGTGTGCGCTGTCAACACGACCACGACCTATTTCTCGCCGTGCCACGCCGGCTGCAGGAGCTATGAAGATTACAATGGATTCCTGTAAGTCTTGCTTCGGATTATACAAGGTTTTCAGGATAAAGGTGCGACCACACCGGTGCGTAATACATTGACGGTGCGTTTACGCAAAACGTTAAAAGTGTATGTATGTATGTATGTAAACTCTTTATTGTGCAAAATAAACAGGAGAAATACAATTGACAATCACTGAGATACATGCACAAATGCGGACTTATCCCTTTAAGGGATCTCTTCCAGTCAACCTTTGAGTGGATGAAAGGAGTATTATATTAGGGATGGACGAGTGAGTTTAAAAATTACAAACACTGAGAGCCACAATACATAACTTTACCGAATATAATACATAAACTACTAAAACCTACTAGTCAATAAACTACTTTATACTACCTATAATATATATCATTAAAATATACTACATAAAGTAAATAAATAAACAAAGAGCGCAATAAACGAAGGAGTATTTACCATTAATTTAAGAAGATGGTGCGAGCCACATCTTCTTCAAACCTTCCCTGAACGACACTATGGAGGGAGATTGCCTTATGCCTAAAAGTGATTTGTCTTCCAGGTTGTTCGGAGACTGCGCGTGCGGCGGGGGCGTGGCGGCGCGCGGGGCTTGCTCGCTGGCGAGCTGCTTTACCATCTTCAACTTCTACCAATTCGTGTTCGCGCTAGTGCTCGCGTTCGGAGGTAGGATCGCGCGAGCGGCGTGGTGTAACTACAAGACCTCAAAAATTTACCGGGAAGATTTTTTTTTCAAATTATCGATTCAAAATTTGGTCACACCCTTGACGTTGTTCACTTTGAACATTGATCAAAGTGTGAAAACATTCACAATTGTGATTCAAAAATCCTAAGACACTTGGGATGCGAGTCGGTTTACCTCCGCGTGTGGTCAAGAGCTCCGGGGGAAAGAGCTGTGCTTGGTCCGGTGTACCCTGGGCATCGGCTAATATCATTATCCGTTGGCTAAGAGCCTGACAGGGGGGAGCGAGGTCTTTTGACCGTGTTCTACCGTATAACGTTACCGACATTTTGTCACAAGAATCAATTAAGTAAGTAAACTCTTTATTATGCAAAATAAACATAAGAAATACAATTAACAAACACAGATACATGCACAAAGGAGGACTTATCCCTTTAAGGGATCTCTTCAGTCAACCTTTGAGTAGATGAGAGAAGTAGGTATATTACCTATATTTGGGACAGACGAGTGAAAAATTGGTCGTAAATGTCGTCCTTGTATTCTAAGCGTTACTTAACACGTAACACGAAGGGCCTTGTTCACGGCCGAATTACATTGCAGGCGCGATTTTCTGACCTGTTTTTTTTTGTTTTTAACTTTTTATAAAGTCAAAGAGACTATGGAATTATGAACGACAATGTCATACAGCCAAGTCGATAGCCGAGGAGTGCGCGTTTTGTTCGAGTCTAACGTTTTTATCAATGTTTCAAATAGCTTACGGTGACAGATGACATAAAAAAAAACTTGAGAAAAAAGGCGGGAACAAGAAAACCGTTTAGTGCAAAATTTATTTTCATTTCCTCTCAATGTTTGAGAAAAACATATCCGCCTCAGCTGGAAGAGCAATCGCTGGATTCGTAACTTTAAAAAGCACTCGCCTGCGGTTCGTGTTTTTAAACAAGTTACTCATCCAGCAATAGGCTTCCCAGGCCTCGGCATTAATCTACTGTAAATCACGTAGCTACCGCAATGGAACTTTTTCATTTAATAATGCTTTTGTTTTGCAGGGGCCTCCCTTTTAATGCAGGGCATGGTTTTGCTCCGCTCGGTCCTGGTGGCCGACAAGGCGGTGGCCATCGGCGCTTCGTTCGCGACCATTGCTCTGCTGTCACACGTCCCTGGTTTCCTGTTGTACATGCTGATCAGTCGTAAGTATCATCAGTAAAAGAATCATCACTAGGTACAGTACATACCTACCTACATAAATCACGTCTTTATCCCTACGGGGTAGACAGAGCCTAAGGTAACAAGACCTAAAGACCACGTTTAGCATGACTGTGGGCATTTAGATGGAAAGGGGGAATCAAAATAGTGATGGGTTGCTAGCCGCACCGCCTATAAAATGATCCCTAACATTTTTGCCCATTCCCTCGATGGGCTTTTACCATCTGCGCGGAAAGAGAAGCAACTGGTACATTCTGTGTTTTTTCTTTGCTCCCAGACCAGCGTGGAAGAAAGGTACAGTCGAGGACATAAATATCGATACAGCGATCATGTCAAATATAATGTATCTATCACCTACCTACCTTACTATTTGTGGCATAAAAGTGTGTTTTTGGCGTTTTGGTTACACACAACATACTATTAGTGACGGAGTTTCGGTTTCGGTTTCGGCTAAAAAACAGCTGAACCTTTCGGCCCACATTTTCCCTTTTTAGGGTAGTTCAGTTTAGACCCGATTTCACTGTGACAATGTCGTAATTTCAATCCGAGAAAAGTAAATGTACATGTATCAGAAAAGGAAGGCCCACTGACATTTTATTCAACGTTTTAATCACGTTTACAAAAGGTTCAGTTTCGGCTTCGGCCAAAACTACCCTAAAATCAAAACCGATCATTCGGTTTCCGTAGGTACCTACCTAATTATAAAACGGAGACCTCCACCGCGTCAGTCGGTACGCGATAAATTCTCAAACTTCTAGATGTATTTTTTATTTTCGTTCCAGACTTAACCTGTGCCTTTAGCTACAACGGTGGCTGCCTGCTCCATAACCCAACTCTCTGGTCGATGGCGGTCCTGAGCGCAAGCTTGTCCGTGGTCTCCGGACTCCTCAGCCTGATCGCCAGCCGCGTCGCAAAAGGGCCACTTAACTAGTACCAATCCAATCAGAATATGGCCAGGTTGTTAATATTCTTGGCCGCCGCACTACACATGAAGTGACGGGCTCTCGCCATTTTAAGAACGACTAAAGGTGCGACCACACCGGTGCGTAAAAGACGTTGACGGTGCGTTTACGCAACAAAATGTATGTATGTAAAAACGGCGAGAAAACGTGACGCCTACGCACGTCGCTTTTATTTAACCTACAATGTATTTATGTATGTTTGTCCGGGTGGAATCTTCCGACTCAATTTTGAAGCAGTATCTACAACCGAATTAACTGCAATTTTTCACACTTGAGTAAGTCTGATGACAATACAATATCTACTAATGGAGTTCTGGTGGCCCAGCCAGGATCGTCTCCGCAGGTGGAAACTCTCAAGATTGTTCGATTGACTTGATAGTCGGTAAACATAATGTAGGACGAATGGCAATGCAAGTAGATACAGTTAGCAAAAAAAGTAAATATTTCTTGACAGAAATGTCATTGGCGTGTGAGCCTTGGCATTGATTGTCACGACTGAACGACTAGGGTCAAGAGGCTAAAGGTCCGACTACACCGCCGCGTATACGCAGTGACGTATCGTAGGCGTCACGTTTTGTCACCGTTTCTTCACACATTTTGTTGCATAAACGCACAGTCGCCGTCTTTTACGCACCAGTGTGGTTGGACCTTAAAATGACAATTGTATAAGACCAGTGTATTGACGCGGTGAGTGAGAACGACCAAGGCCTAACGAACAGAAACTAGAAGCCATGAGTGTGTATATTTGTTCATTGTTAAGTACGCGTAGTGTTTTGTGGTGCTATGTCACACTCAGGGCTGCCAGATTGTGTATAATTGTATAATTGGAGGGCTAATTGTATCCACTATGTACGACCCCTCATGAATAATTGGATACGGAACAAATTATGGCCATCTACACCACAAACTTAACGCTAGTGCTGTGTGACAACAACAGTGTTGTGCAGTGCAGCGTTTACTCTACTGATATTATTACTCTATGGATTTAGCTGTCACAATCTTATTTACTGAGTTGCCATATATATGTGCGTTAAAGCTACGCGTTGGTAATCAAAAAAGAAATCATCGTAAGTATGTATACGTGATTAATAATCACACTTTTTAGCGCTGCTGTAACTGTTTGTATCCTGATATTTAATTTCAAGTCATTTAAAAAATTATACTGGCAGCTAGCACACTAGGCCTTCTAACTATTCAGTGAATACAGATAAGACAATACAGTAAGTTATTTAGTTTTGTAATGATTTGTTATTTTAATAAATTATTTTTGTAAAGCGTCTTGTAAAGCCAGCTTCCTATTTGACCATAAAAAATAAAGAAGGCATTTATCCCTTTTTGCAAGACACACAAATATGAGAAAATATACACAGTTTTATAGAAAAGAAACAACAAAAAAACACAGACATGAAAAATAGATCATCAGCGTTGTGTCTTCGCAAAAGTGAAACGGTCGCTAACTCAGCATTACGCTGAGGTTTTAGATTTTCAGCCAGAACCGTCTGTGACTAACGAAACGATACACAGATAAAATACACAATACAAGGATGCTTAAATAAAACAACGCATAGTTTCAACAATTTACTACAACAATGGCACACCTAACGTCCAAAAACTAAATATCTAAGTAAAAAATTAAAACGAATAAAAACATCACTGGCCTAGCAGTTTCAGCGCGAATCAACGGGATAGCCACTATATATTCACAACAAAAGTATGTATGTATGTACAACTCTTTAAAGTCTTTGTAAAGTCATGACAATGCTAAGAAACGACCAGTCATTAAATAGCCAAATTAAATCTCTCCAGGGTCCTGTGCTAATACCAATCTTATTGTGTGCATACAACGAAAGGGTTGGGAAAGAAAGGTTCTAGAGTGGCGACCGCGGACCGGAAAACGAGTTAGCAAGCCTCCCACTAGGTGGACCGACGACGAGTAGGCAACTGGTGGATGCTGATAGCAACTTGTTCATTGTGGCGTTTTCAAGGGGGGGGGGGGGGGGGGGAGATAACAGTGGACACCTTTCGACTGGTCAATCTTACCCTTTCCCATTATAATGTGATGTAATCGTGGATTCTATATATCTCTAATACAGGTACTCCACCATTTGCAGTGCCACAAAAATAAAAACACACACAAATCACGTCTTTATCCCTTACGAGGTAGACAGAGCCTAAGGTAACAAGATCTATAGGCCACGTTTAGCAAGACTGAGGGCGCAAGTGGAATCAAAATATTGAAGGGTTGCTAGCCCCATCGCCTATGACATGATTTCTATGATTTTCGCCCATTCCCTCGATGGACTTTTACCATCTGCACGGGGAAGAAAAGCAGCTATGTTTTCTTTGCTCCCAGACCAGTATGGAAGTATATAAAAATAAAAAAGCTTTAAAAATAAACAATATTAAAAAACAAAGCTGAGTTGACTTGTGCATGTATTTAGATTACTTTTTATTTTACATTTAAAACTCTTTTGTAATGTGTTTCAACAGTCTCTTACAGTAGTTTAAGCACTCGAAAAACGTCTTAAAACGCTAATACTCTAACAACAACAGATTTATTAAAAACGCGTAATTTTCATTTAAAATGGAACTTAAGACTACGAAAATACGAATAATAATATACGAATGCCTATAAGACCATGAAAGAGATGTGAATACATAAGAGTGAGACTGCACACATTTTACGTAATAAAAATCTTCCTTTCGGCAAATCCGATTAGCTCCAAAAATCATTAAACAAAGTAACAAGCAAAATAAAAGATATATTTCTATATTTTTGGCAGTTTTAAATATTATAGTACACAACCAATACACAGTAACGAACGACACATGCATGTATAAATAAATATGTATAAAATATTAATTTGACTTATTACTGAGCAAACATATTTTTATAAAGAGAAGAGTAAAGTGCATGATTATGTATACTAAGTAAGTACCTATAACTGACAACTACGTAAATTATCGACTTCTATTTATTTCTTAATCATTTTAACTTAAATCTTAATTTATTGCACAATACATGTAACTGGAATAGATCCCCTGAAGGTACCTCGACTGCACTGTAAAATCTTGTGTTTCGAGACAATAATAAAAAATATATTTTTCTCAAACATCGTCGTAAATGTCGTCATTGTACTCTAAGTAACAGAACACGAAGGGCCTTGTTGACGGCCGAATTACATTGCAGGCGCGATTTTCTGACCATAAATCGGATTGCTGGACTGTTATTCATTTGTTTTTCACTTTTTAAAAAGTCCAAAGAGACTGGAATAATGAGCAACAATGTCATACAGCCAAGTCGATGGCCGAGGAGTGCGCGTTTTGTTCGAGTCTAAAGTTTTTGTCAATGTCTCAAATAGTTTACGGTGACAGATGACATTAAAAAAAAATAAGAAAAAAGGCGGGAACGTAAAAACCACCTAAGTTGCGAGGAAGTTTAGTGCAAAATTTATTTTCATTTCCTCTCAATGTTTGAGAAAAACATTATATCTGCCTCAGCTGGAAGAGCAATGGGGACTATCGTTTCTTTGCTCACCAGTTGGCGCCACTGTTGACTAAGGTCCAGAGGTTTAGCTGTCAAAGGCGAATATAAGATCGGCGCCGAAGTTTTAAATCTTGAATCTCATTAAGTTTATTAATTATAAATAACTATCATCATATCGACTATACTGCGATGTAGTGCAGTTCCGTTTTGTTCGGAAAAAATAAATCCGCTTTCAAAGCGTTCACATTAATCGCCAAATAATCAATATTTGCGATAATTTCCCGAAGGAGTTCACTTTTCAACTGGTAAATGAAAGGAATTGTAATTTATCTCACGAAGCCTGCCAAAACCAGTGAAAAGTGAATGTTATTGGACCTCACGCGACACTAGCGCCTCTAGTGGCAAATTCACACGCGATAGCCCCCATTGGCTACTTCCCTGGCCTCGGCATTGAGCTACTATTTTACACTCGACTCTGTTACGTATCTCTTTGGGGCGTACTCAGGGGCAAACTCGAGGTAACCCTACGGTTATTTTAATACGCTGCAAGAAATGAGGCAAATGTGACAGCGAGGTATGTTAATAAAACTATTGTGGCATTTTTAACACATAGAAACCTTGTAACTTGCAATGCCTTGTAAATTGCCATGTCCCGTCATAGTATCTCAGGATAAAAATACATTTTGTTGCATAGTCACTATCAAAAGATACAAGAGAATGTTACCAAGAACTAGTAATAAGTGGAATACAAGTACTATTGTTCGTATTTTCTTCCAAAATCAATGTCGCCAATTTTGTGACCCTCTTGCTATTAATGCGCATTAAAAAACTGTCCTTCCATCAGACATCATCATAAGCCTAATAATAATGAACTCGCCGCACTATCACACTTGCTTCAGCTATTAATCCGAACGCGCCGTTTTTTGGAGGTATATGGGAACTAGTGGTCCAAGATGCGAAGATTGCCGGAAACGATTTTGTTCTCGAGCACCGCACCGGACGGGATGTCGATCCGGTCGCCGTGGTTTGCTATGATAATCACCGTGCCCTGAAAAATATAGAAAATTAATTAAAAAACAACAAATAACATTTTACTAAGATTTTAATTTTTACTCAAGGGATGGAGATGGGGCGTTTGTCAAGTATCAAGATTGGTAAACAACAATATAGCCTCTTTTATTCCGTTTCGCTACAATTTCAGTACATTGTGTAGTCTTCTTTTTAATATAAATTATCGCGTAATTCACCGTCCAATTATTGGAGGCTTTGGGCTATAGTTCCCACGCGGGCCCAGTGCGGATTGGGAACTTCACACACACCATTGAATTACTTCGCAGATGTGTGCAGCTTTCCTCACGATGTTTTCCTTCACCGAAAAGCTCATGGCAAATTTCAAATGTAATTTCACACATAAATTCCGAAAAGCTCAGAGGTGCGAACCCAGAATTCGAACCCACTAGGCTACCACGGCTTTTTTATAAACAACTCAATAATTATAGTGATCAATACACAAGCTAACCTAAACTCTCTAAAATAAATTCAGTCTCTTATACTTTTATCCAGTTCCCAGGACACAAAGAAAAATAAAACCTTGAACCTGCAAACTTCATTAAAGTATTAGGGACCGAATTTATTTCCGAGAATTTAGGTGGGACAACAAACTAACCTTCAAAGAAACTCCTCTTCCGAACGTGACGTCTCCAGACACCGTCAGGTGATCCAACTCGATCAAATCCGGGATCGTCGCGAAGCGGTTCAAGAACTCCTTCACTTTCGCAAAGTGGTTATCCCCCAGCTTCACGAGCGGAGTAGAAGGGAACATCCTCTGAGGGGACATGACCAAAGAACCATGGGACAAACTGTACAAATTAGACATGACTAGAAGGAGATCAGAAGTCTTCTTCACAGGCAAGAACCGAGATCTCGGCACGTTCACACCGATTCCACCTTCAAAACACTTCATAGCTGCACCAACAGCAGTTTCCAGTTGTATCACATTGATGCCATCTCCCAAATGCTTATTATTCACAATAATTTCCATGTTCAACGATCCTTGTTCTACTACTCTTTGTATGGCATCCAATTTAGCCCATAAATTGTTGGTGTTGAAGAACTTAAACTGGCTGACTGATTTGAAATCGTCTATGTGTTCTTTAGGTACTTGCGCTATTTCTAGTAGCCTGAGTTTATCCTCGTATTGGATGAGGGTGCCTCCCTTGACGTCGGCTCTGGTCTTGTCGGTGACTTCCATCACGAATTCGGAGACGGTTCTCTGAGGGTTAGGGTTGAGGAGTAGGTTGAGGATGTTCAGGTCGACAGTGGCGCCGAGATTGTCGATGTTGCTGATGAAGCAGTAGGTGCGGCCCTCTTTGATGAACTTCTGGAGGAGGCCAGAGTTGTTGAAGGATTCGTAGAAGTCGCCGTGACCTGGCGGATACCAGCTGGAAACGAAAATGAAATTCGTTTTAATAATGCTAAATGTCAAGTTACAAATAAAAATATACGATTAAGAAGCATTGGAGGTCTTATTTCAAAATGACTTATTCAACCCACTTTTTAAACCAAAAATTAAACAAAAAGCTGCCATCATCTACTGTGTTTTTCCCATTCAAAAACTATTTTTAAGTGGGAACATTGACGGTCCTAGCGGTATACGGTCTACCGGACGAAACTGACAAAGTTTTTGAGTGGCGACCGCGTACCGACAGGCGAAACGTCGGTAAAACCCGCTTAAGAACAGACGATGTGGCATAGATCTAAACGAGCTTCTTTCCTTAAAATACCGGCAAAGCATCCGCAACCCTCCTAAGTTAAGGGAATGCTTTCTATCAGAAGACCCGTAGTTCCTTCGTCCTTTCACAAAAAAATCATCGCTGGTAGGCATGGGTACGGGTAGCATAAAACCGATCGCTGTGAAAATGGTTGCAAAAAGCCCTACATCCAGCAAGGAATGTATGGTGGTGGTGGTGGTGGTGGTGCTGATGATGATGATGACTTGAAGTCTTAAGAACCAAAGAGCACTCACGCCTCAATGTCATTATGCACGTGTCCATCCTTGGCGACGGGCAGCAGCGACTCCCGGTTGATCCTGGGGTGACAGGACTGGTTGAACGTATGGATATCCAGCTTCAGGCCTTTGTACTTGCGGATGACCTTCTGGGTGTCCTCGTCAGTGTTGAACGAGTTCATCAGGACTAATGGCACGTTGCACTTGTAGGTCTTGTTGAGATGCTGGAAAGGGATACATACAAACATAAATTACGTCTTTATCCCTTACGGTAGACAGAATCTAAGGTAACAAGACCTAAAAGCGACGTTTAGCATGATTGTAGGCGTATAGGTGGAAAGAGGAATCAAAATAGTGATGTGTTGCCTATACTATGATTTCTAAGATTTTCGCCCATTCCCTCGATGGGTCTTTATCATCTGTGCGGGAAGAGTAGCAACTGGTACATTCTTTGTTTTTTCTTTGCTCCCAGACCAGCATGGAAGGGGTAACAAGTGATAAGATGACGAAACAACCTAGGGCGCGCAGTCTAGGGTCGCAAGGGTTGCCAGCTCGTACTAATTGTGTTGTGTCACTCCTTTTTTAACCAGTTATGTAGAATAAATGCATCTTTACTCGCTTTACATTGGCAAAGTCGGAAATTTGTTTTTTTGTTTTTAGTAACAAGAAAACAATACCAAAAGAAATCGATTTACAGAAAAAAAAGTGTATTTCGAGAATTTTCAACGCCCGTCAAAGAAAGAAAGAAGGCATTTATTCTCTTTTGAAAGACACAAAAAGACTGCTCTATACATAAAACACAGACATGAAAATAGGTCGTCAGTGTAATAATGTGTAACAGGTACCAACCTCAATCTGCTGCACAGTCAAATCCAGGAACGTCAACTCGTTCCTCACTTGTATGACTGACTTGGGCCCCTTGCAGCCCATGGATGTGCCCAGACCACCATTCAGCTTGACCACCACCAGCTTGTCCAACATGTGGTGCACGTTGTCCGTGGTCGGCGTTTCCAGGGACCCGTAGTCTATGACCGCGCCTTCAGGAAGTTTCTCGATCTTTTCCCATGTTACTGACGGACCCTCTGTAAGTTTTGAAAAGTAGATTAGTAGTACAGTGAATGGTGACATATAATGTAATGTAACGTAATATAATGACATTAATGGTTAAGTTATTTTTGATGCTATTGAATTATTGAATTATTTAAATCTACTGACATAGTTGTAATATTTAACGCTACTAACCATCTATGGATATGGTGTGTTTGAAATTGATGATTTATTTTGACATTACATGTAACTATTAAAATGTGCCTAGGTATCTATAGTTGTTAATAATAATGTCCAAGATAATACTATTGCTAGACTAAAATATTTCTACGCCGATGCTGGCAGAATATGTTGAACCACTTTCACTAACCAATCTGTATTGTACCATATTCTCAGAAATAAATGATTATTATTATTATTATTATTACAATTTTACTACTAGAGATCCTAAAATAATATGTCTCGGTATCTCGTTGAGAGATAACCCTATCTATCACCGATTTCTGACACAAGTTATCAGGAATTTAACCAAGTGTTGTGAAACAGGCTCTTAAGTTTCAAGAGCAAGAACACTTACGTTCAGCCAAGAACCTGCTGAAGAGGTTCTTGAACCCTGCGAACTCCTTCTCCACCAGGCCGCGGCGCGTCTCGTGGATGGAGTTGAGGAGTCGCTCCAGCTCCACCTCGACTCGTGCCAGGGCATCGCGCTTCGTGGCCTCCTTGAAGTCGCGGGAGCCGGAGGGAGTGCGCTGGTGGCTGCGGATCTGATCGTACAAGTATTATTCAGAACTGTGCCTTGACTATCATCATCATCTTCAGCCTATATTCGAGTAATAGTAGCCATAGTAGTAGTCGTAGTAGTAGTAGTAATAATAGTAGTCTTAGTAGTAACAGTAGTAGTCATAGTTCAAAAATTCAAAATTTATTTTTGCAAATTGGCCGCCAAGCTCTTTTGCATGTCTTTCTTTAAACTACCAGCGCACAAGGAAAGACCATCATTGCCAAGAAGAATGCGCCGCAAGAAACTAGCCGGAAAATTAGTACTAGGCAAAATAAAATACATTAAGCTACTACAATACTTAAATTCTACTTAAATTAAATAGGTACATTTATAAAAGGGATGTATAAGGTTCCCGAGCCTTCAATTATATTATAGTAGAAATGTATAGTAATAGTAGTAGTCGTAGTAGTAATAGTAGTAATAGTAGTAGTCTTAGTAGTGATAGTAGAAAATGCTTTAATGCGCAAAAACAAAGAAACAAACACGATTTAAAAAGTAAGATACATGTACAAAGGCGAATTTATATGTGCCTGAATGTGACCTGTTTGCGTGGAAATGGGTAGCTGTGTGCCGGGAATGTTTGAGGTTTTGTGAGATGATGGACAATAGGCAGACCACTGTATATGTACCTACCTAATTAGTTTGCGTACTTATGTTATTATTATTTTTTCCTTATTTTTTCATTTGTTGTTCATTCATTGTTCAGTCATTGATTGTAATGTTATTAATTAAGAAATCTGGTTTCTCGGCGTATTGG